>CM076851.1:73226774-73413931 GCA_039519185.1 Astragalus membranaceus
GTGGGCTTTCTTACAACTTTGTTTATCCTTCTACACCCGCGATATCTTAGCTTTATCCCCTTTTCCAGGATCGTGCCGAAGAGATGCCATCATCAACCCCCATAATGAAGAAGTCAACATTCCTTCTCCCCCTCCATTTCAACAAGTTACGGAAGCTGACCCGGCCGTGACCGAGGAGGAATTAGCCCGCTATTTTTTGAGTTTGGATGTTCCTCCGGCGTCGATCTCCACGTTGGATGAAGACCTCGCTCGAGTAGAGGCTACTTTGACTGGGGAGATTCCTACTGATGACGCTCAGGTTATGACCTCAGGGCTTCTTTGTTCAGGTTATCAGATTCTGTTGAGGTCCCAGAGCTAAGAAAGAATATCTTCCGACAGATAGCTCTCCAACTTGGTGACCTTTCCAGTCTCTACGCTCGAGCTAGAAATACCGAGAGAGCCGCCAAATCATCCTTATAGAAACTATCAGATCTCCAAACTAAGAAGACCGAATATCGGGCCACCTTTCTCTCACTAGACCAAGAGAAAAATACTACAATGGCCGACAAGGAAAGAATCAGCCGCAGGATCCACACTATTGAGGCCACCATTTCTTCTCTCCAGGCGGATCTAGCTTCTCTTACCCCTCAACACACCGCAACTACTCAGAAACTTGGCGCCATTTCAAACAATCTCCAACAGCTCTTCCGTCGTAGCTCCTCTCTGGACCTAACGCTGAACCTCCTCCTTCCACAGAAGGCAGGGCTCGAGCTAGACCTCCAGAGGAGCCAAGATGAGATACTGAGGACCGTCATGGCATGGGGTGACTTACGTACTTCGCTCGCAATATAAGGTCCATCCCAGTTCGGTGACCATTTGCCAAACTTAGGATCCTTGATCCCAATTGGCAGGATAGTCTTCCAAACTAGGTCGCCTGCAACAAGCTTTTTAGGTTTGACATGTTTGTTATAGGCGCAGTCTGTCTTAATCTTGTTGAGCTCTAATATGCCGAGGGCAGCCAACCTGTCATTGTCCACTGAATCCAACTCCATTAGCATGACATGCTCATATTCGTCCAAGCTAAGTGAGTGCTGCCGAGCCACCCTAATTCACAATCTGGTATATTCAAAGAGTGATGGCGTGCACATTGTTTCGAAGAGGTGAAGCTGGTGGAGTGAGGGTAGGAGAGCTATTCTTTCTATGGCTGTGAACACCAAATACTATTTGATTACTCATTTGGCTAGTGTCGCTGAAGGGGACAAAGGGCAAATTGTGATTGGAGGGTTGATCACTTATATAGGCCAACATTTGGGACTTGGTGCTTCCTTGGATGGAATTGAACGTGTCCCTGGTGGCACCCTGATTGATCTTGACGTGTGCACCAACATGCACATGATTAAGCCAATAAATTTGAAGAGCAGAGGGGGGGGGGGGAGTACAGACTGCTGATTAACATGCAAAAATCAATCCATGTTGCCTGATCAGGCAAGGACAGATACTAGAAATGCTAGGGATTGACTGTAGCAGCCTGCAGACAGGGAGGCCCAAGTGGCGGAGGAGGCACAACAAAGGGCTGAAGAGCAAGCTGCACATGGGGTAGGAGATCATCCTTATCCATCTAATATGTACTAGCAGGATTGGTGTCACCGGATGGAAGGTGAGCAGACAAGGCAAGGGGTTGAAAGTTCCACAATGATGCAAACATTGATGAAAGTTCCACCCTCAGCAGGTGCCCGATCAACCTTGATCAAATGTGAGCTTTCTTTACCCTCTCGTGTGTTTTAAATTTCAATACATTTAGGACAATGTCTAGTCCGAGCATGGTGGGGTATTTTACATTTTTTCTAGTTTTTCTCTGTTTTTAATTGCTGTCAATTTTGTTTGTTTTGAGTTTGTTGAATTTATTTTGAATAGTTGTCATCTCCCCCTTTTGTGGAAAGTCTTTGAGAAATTTCTAAGAGCATATTTTTAAGAACTTTCTTGGATCATTATTTGAGTTTCATAGCATTTTTATAAGTAGACTGGTGGGCATAAAAGTATAAATGGCTGGTTGTTGCTACTTCTTGAGTTCACACACACACACACACACACACACACACACACACACACACACACACACACACACACACACACACACACACACACACACACACACACACACACACACACACACACTTAAGACAAGTTTTTGGTGTTAGTAATCATAAGGAATATTGAAAATAAACTAGTAATCTGGTTCTCTTGGTGACATTCACGGAATGCGAGGTTATTGGAGTAATGTCTGTGCTGGGGTATCATGAATAGTGAAAAGTATCATAAAAGAAAAGGAGAAAAGGGAAAATTTTCAAGAAAAAGAAACAAAAGAGAAATTTTTTCTCTTTATTCAGGACCTAAGCAAAAGTTTCTAGAGAACTGGTTTTCTGTGCTGACACTGACTTCTGACTTGATATTCTGAAAACTTAAACTTGTCTTGTATTTCACAAAATCCCAATTTGTAAAGACTCAACCCAATGAATAAGTTTTGTTGAAAAACCACCAGTTTACTTAAAGTTTTCCTTGTATGAATTTGAAGAAATTCAAAAATTGGTCTAGTGGATTTTATGGATTTGCTAGAGGACAAACAAAGATTCAAGCATAGGGGAGTTTGACAAGTCTAGTTTTTAGCATCTTTTTAGTAATTATTTTTTGTAATTTGTGTGGAAATTTAGTTCTATTCTTGAGCTACTTTACTACCAAATGCTTGTTTCTATTTCCGATCTAGCTTTGAGGAAAATAAAGAGTTTTGAGCTTTGAGGGAACAAGGATTAAATCACATAACAAAAGAAGCAAGAAATTGCAAAATAAGCACATGTCAACTCGAGCACACGCACAGTCCATGCGCCGCACTGGCACGGTCCGTGCGCCTCATTAATTGCAAAACAAAGGAATTCCAATTTTACACCGAGCACACGCTTGGTCTGTGCGCCCCACAAGCACGGTCTGTGTGCCTTCAGTTCTCTGTTTGAAGATCAAGAGGTTTTTAACAAGAGCACGGTCATGTGTGCCTCTGAGCACGGTCCGTGCGTCCAGTGCAGGAGCCAAAGTTGTTACTTTTTGAATGTTTAAGGCTTGTAATGCGACTTAACTCACTTGTACCCTACCTTAGCCTATATAAGACACAAAATTCTGTGTGTCTAACGATCTTAGGCTATTGTAAAACACTACTCAAAGTTTACTTTTAAGATTTTATGCAATTTACATTCTCCATTTTAAGTTCTTGCTCTTTATATTCTTGCACTTTATATTCTTGCTTTCTTATTTTTCCAGCACTTTTATCTTCTGCACTCTGTTGCTTTCTTTACATTTCTAGTCATTTACATTCCGTCATTTACTGTTCTAGTCATTTACATTCCGTCATTTACTATTCTAGTCATTTACATTCCGTCATTTATAATTCGCCATTTACAATTCACGTATTTCAATTTCAAGTAATTGTCTACTATGAACATGAGTGAGTAGACTCCTTTTAGTCTTGGGATTGTGAGACTAATCCAATGATAGACCTCTAAACAATCCCAAGTCTAATCTCTATTATGTTAAAGTATATATTCTATTTAATCTCATCATTCATAAAGCGTTATTTCAAATTTCAAACGAAGTATCGAAAGGTGAAGTTTGATATTGGAACTATGGGATTAAACAAGGGAAACAAAACAGGAAAATAGTTTTGGGACTCTTGGGATAAAAAAGGCTTGTACTTAAGGGGTCTTGGCAATAATCAACCATGAAAATAGGTTTAATTATTGGTTCAAGACACACTCTTGTATTCTGAAAGGAAACTTGAGTTACCATTGGATGTCTTGTCCTTAGAAAATACACCTTATCTAAAATAGGGAATGGGCGAGAGGTTGTGAATTCATTCTATCATTGTGGTTAAACCACAATCCTAAGATGCTTTTTGTAACACCCCATTTCTACCCGGTAAATTAATACGAAAAATCAGAGTTTATAAAAATTTCCAACAAATGAATGGAGTGCCACACTTTCTTCTTGAAAACAACAAACATGATTAATTCGCCTGTGAAAACAGATACATAACACTTTACTTTTGGATGAACCAATAAATAACCTTTTAAGTCTTTAAAAAAAAGTCACCTTCATTACTACGCATCGGATTCACAACAAAAGTCAATTCAAAATAATCGTGGCGTCTCTAACCAACTTAAGACAGCTCAAAAACAGCAAAATTTTTGATAATAACGACTTTAAGTTTCAACAATAAAATAATCATAACAAAATAATAAGGAAAACACGTGTTCATCCCCCCCAAGTGTTACGTATCAGAGCGACGACAACGACTCGATCAAACGAAGGTAAGCAGCCTTCATTCGTGATTACCT
This sequence comes from Astragalus membranaceus, assembly GCA_039519185.1. Taxonomy (NCBI): domain Eukaryota; kingdom Viridiplantae; phylum Streptophyta; class Magnoliopsida; order Fabales; family Fabaceae; genus Astragalus; species Astragalus membranaceus. The sequence continues at coordinate 73,231,133 of CM076851.1, forward strand.
GCATGTTACCAACAGGAGGGTAACATTCAAACAGAAGGGGTGAGATATCGAACCATATAATAGAACATATGAAAAGCAGTATGTTAGAATCAGAAGACATAAGTTCACCACTTCACCATCATCAAACAACTTCAATCAATCACAAGTCATCAACATACCACTTCACCGTCATCAACAACTTCAATCAATCACAAGTCATTAACATAGCCACTCAAGTATGCAATATGAATGCGACTCAATACTATGCACATGCATGTGGTACCATTGGAGCAGAACTCCCATCGCCAACTTAAAAATCTGCCAGTAAATAGTGGCATCAACAAGGCATAAGCCTTCAACTTAAATTGCCAGTCCAGGCCAACGTGTTTTGAGCATAGCTCCAACATGAAAATGCTATGTATGCGACGCGATGTGAATGCACAAACAATCCACAGTGATTACATAGCAACACAACAACAACAGAATTCAACATTGGCCATAGGCCTACAACATAATATCCTGCCAATAAATAGAGGCAGATCCAAACAGATACACGTCGCCAACTTCACACAATGGTGATCATAACTAGGTGCAACATCATCAACAAATCTACAACTAAGCCAACAATTTCGCAACTTAACAATTAACGTCTTAATCAACAATTAGCCAATCGTGGGCCTAATGGGCCTAAAGCGCCCAACAATCCACAAGACAGCGCCCAAATGCGCCCAGCGACCGAACGAGGCAGCCACACATGGCGCCCAGTGCGCCCAGCAACCAACAGACAACAAGCAACAGGCAGCCAAACATGGCGCCCATGGCGCCCAGTGCGCCAAGCAACAATCAGACAACAGGCAACAGGCAGCCAGACTTGGCACCCTTGGCGCCCAGTGCGCCCAGCAACAATCAGACAACAGGCAACAGGCAGCCAGACTTGGCGCCCTTAGCGCCTTGTGCACCAGCAACAACAACAGGGCAGCCAGACATGGCGCCCATGGCGCCCAGTGCGCCAACAACAACAACAGGGCAGCCAGACATGGTGCCCAGTGCGCCAACAACGACAATAGGGCAGCCAGACATGGCGCCCATGGCGCCCAGTGCGCCAGCAACAACAATAGGGCAGCCAGACATGGCGCCCATGGCGCCCAGTGCGCCAGCAACAACAACAGGGCAGCTAGACATGGCGCTCATGGCGCCCAGTGCGCCAGCAACAACAACAGGGCAGCCAGACATGGCGCCCAGTGCGCCAGCAACAACAACAGGGTAGCCAGACATGGCGCCCAATGCGCCAGCAACAACAATAGGGAAGCCAGACATGTCGCCCATGGCGCCCAGTGCGCCAGCAACGACAACAAGGCAGCCACATACGGCGCCCAGTGCGCCCAGAACATCAGCAACGGCGCCCATGGCGCCCAGTGACCCAGATTTTGCGCATCATTGTGTTCAAAAACCCTAAACTAATTTCAATCATCAACAAATACATTCAAACATCAACAAATAGTTTTCTAAACATCAACAATAGATTTCAAGGGTTAAACAAACACATAGGATCCCACATAAAGCCCTTCATGTACCCTATTATAGAGTTAGAACCCCACCCTTACCTGGGTTTTGAAGACTTTGCAGTCACCTCCCTATTTCTCACCAAAGTTGCGCCTCCACCCTCCTAGGTTGTAGAAACTTGCGCAGCCCCCTTCCTTGGTTCTCTCTCAAATCCTTATTTTTTTTCTTCTGCTTATGACAACTTAACCCAATTTTTACTTACTTATACTTCTCTTTATTTTTCTGATTAGTCTCATGGGCCATTCTTCACAGCCCCCTTATATTACTAATTCTAACATAAACATAAGCCCACATAAAACAATATATTATTATTACTCTAATATTATTTTCCACACTTAATTAACCTATTAATTAAATAAAATTCAACGTAGCAACTATACTAATAATTCCCAACTTCAACAATTCTCACACCTAATTATCGAATAAATTAATTAAATAATTAAATAAATATTTGGGGCGTTACACTTTTTATTCTGAATTTAAAACCAAACAAACAACTTCTTCTATTACAATCATTCCTTTTAGCTAATCAAAACCGAAAATAACATTGGTAATCACATAGTCTCTATAGATCGATACTCTTTACTACTAGATAGAACCGTGCACTTGAGGCCTACTTCTCCGAGGTCTTTCATATCAAAGTTTTTGCACGACAGTGATTTCACTTTATTTACAGCATAAATGTTTGATCCAAATATAAGTAAGTTGTCTACATAGAGACATATGATAGTGCAAATGTCATTTTCGATTTTATAATAAATACATTTGTCACTTTAAACCCATTTGATATAATCAAATTATCAAACTTCTCATGTCATTGTTTAGGAGCTTGCCCATGAATTACAAAACCTTCAGGTTGCTCCATGTAGATTTTTTTCTTCTAATTCACCATTTAAAAAAGCAATTTTGACATCCATTTGGTGTAATACCAAATTACAAATAGCGGCCAACAAAATTAGTACCTTTATGGATGTAATTCTCGTAGCATGTGAAAATGTATCGAAGAAATCTATATTCTCTCTTTGTCTAAAACCTTTAGCTACAAGGCGGACCATGTATTTATCAACTGTACCATTAGGTTTTATTTTCCTTTTTAAAATCAATTTACAACCTATCGGTTTGCAACCGGGAGGAAAGACAACTAACTGCCATGCCTTGTTAGACTCTAGAGAATCCATATCATCATTAATGGCTTCTTACCACAAATCAGCGTCCAAAGAAGACAAAGCTTCTTGAAGGCTAGTTGGATCCTCCTCTATTGTATAGACCATATAATCGGGTCCAAAGTCTTTAGCAACACATGCTCTCTTACCTCTTCGAGGTTCTATTTTCCTTTGTTCGTTGTTTTCAACGTTCCTAGGCGTAGAAACTTGACTAGTTCCGGTGCCCCCACTATTTTTTGATTTAAAAGGGAATTCACTTTCATAAAAGTCAACGTCATTTGACTCTACAATCACTTTTTCTTTAAGGCCATAAAACCTGTAAGCTTTACTATTTACTGCATACCTAATGAATACACATTCATAGGCCCTACTGGCGAGTTTAACTCTTTTTGGATCCGGGATCGTGACAAAAGTCAACAACCCCAGACTCGAAAATAAGACACAATTGGTTTTCTTTTCTTTATAATCTAATATGGAGAAATTTTATTCTTAGACTTTGGAAGTCTACTCAGGATATAACACACAGTTAATAAATTTTCCCCCACCAGTGAGATGCAGCGCCAGAATAAAGCATAATAGCAATAGCCAATTTGGTAAAAGTTCTATTTTTTCTTTCTACTTTACCATTAATTTCGGGAGAATATGGTGAAGTCGTTTCATGTATGATTCCATTTAATTTAGGCTAAAATCCTGTTTTGGCCCTTTATCTTTGGGGTTGTGGTCACTTTGGCCCTTTATCTTTTTTTTCTCATTTTAGACCCTCATGTTTTTTTTGTGTGTCATTTTGGCCCCTGCCGTTATCATTTTAGTCCCTTATGTTTTTAATTGATTTCATTTTAGTCCCTTATGTTTTTAATTGATTTCATTTTGGGCCCTTATGTTTTTAATTGATTTCATTTTCGTCCTTAAAAATTTGCTACAAAAAACATAAACATAACGGCAGGGGCCAAAATGACACACACAAAAAACATGAGGGTCTAAAATGAGAAAAAAAAATGATAAAGGGCCAAAGTGACCACAACCCCAAAGATAAAGGGCCAAACCAGGAGTTTAGCCTTTAATTTACAAAAATCATTAAACAACTGAGAATCATACTCAGTTCCTCTATCACTACGAAAACGCTTTATGTAACACCCCTTTTTCTACCCGTTGATTTAATTGGAAAAATATCAGAGTTTTCAAAAATTTGTTTCGCACGAGGAATGTTACACATACTTCCATAAAATAATGCTTCTCAATAAAACAGCTCAAACACAATAATCCTGCAATACATAGCACGTCACTAAGAGGAGAACCTCAAACACAGTTATCATCGCAAATAAACTTAACTTCAATAAACCAACTACGCAGCGGAAATACGGAATAAAACAGAATCATCAACAAAACATAACAGCTGAAATCATTCATAAACATTAAGTTCGTCCCCCCCCCCCCCTGAGTGCTGTAACACCCCCTCCTAATTAATTACTATTTAATAAAATCAGAGTTTCTTTTTCTTTTTAAAACAATCACAAGAGAGTGCTACACTTAACTCCATTTAAACCAACAACTTGAATTGATATACTTCAGCAAAATAACAGCACGATACATAGCACACAGTCAAAGGGCAAGCCCACAAATCTCCTGTTTAGTTTACATCAATAGAATATAATCGCCATCACAGCGGAATAACAACAAGTTTGAACGTAATCCAATACATCACAAAATAGCAGTCTAACAACATCAAATAAAATGACAAGTAAACATAAGACGCCCCCCCCCCCCCCGGTGCTACGTATCAGAGCATGACACATCCTACTAGAAGAAGGTATGAGGATAACCTTCACTCGCTATCACCTGCACGTTGCCGACATGAGAAGCAACATAAAAGCAGTAGGGTGAGCCTCTTTACATAAATAATAACATATGAGATAAGCACTATATTAGGAAAGGCAATTAGGGAACACCAATTCAAAACAAGGGCAGCAACATCATCAATTTCACAGTCATCAAGCAACAACACCAAATGTATGATTAATGCATGAAATGCAACCCAAAACTCCCAGGGCACATGCATGTGGATCCATTAGGCCGAAGCCTCTGCTCACCAAATATAATTAGGCCGAAGCCTCTGCTCACCAAATAAAATTAGGCCGAAGCCTCTGCTCACCAAATATGCACATGGTTTATGTGACGCTATGAACAATGCACCATAACACACCATGACACACCAAACGAGCAACAAGCATAATCACCAAATAATTAACAGACTAACCAATGCTGTTAATCATCTCACCATCACCAAATAATTAATAATCTCACCATATTGACTCGCCAATTAAACTCACCAAATAGACTCACCAAATAGACCCACCATTTACACCAACACCAATTCAATTAAACCCTTTTAGGACATCGACACGGAATAGGCAAGCAAAACTACATTTTAGACACCTCGGACAACATCTTCCCAGAACCCTCTGAAAAATAATTTATTTTTGACTAAAATTAGAATATCCAGGTAGGCACATGACTAAGCTTCGAAACGCATTTTGAACCATCAAATTTGGACACCCGAGTCAAAAGATATTTAGAAAACAAATTTGGGAACAACAGCGACACCCTAGGCTACGCGAACACGGCAGCCAGAATTCGGCGAATTAGTTCAAATAGTAAACGACATCGGATTCCAACAAACGACCCCTCTACAGAAACCTGAGAAAGTCTAGTTTCTGAATGTAGTTTTCTTTTTTTGAAACAATAAGCCAATTAGTACAGTTTCAACAAACAAGTATCAGGGTTCAGAAAACGGGACAGCCACCATGACCTAACTTGTGGCACCTCTAGAATGATCTAAACTCAACCAAAAGACATGGGGTTTGTGCCCAAACGAAGGAAATTGAATCTAGTTTTCAAAGAGATGGGAGCCATTCAAAACGGAGTTCAGATGAAAACGTTATAACCGAAATACCGAACCTAGACACAGAATTACTCCAGGATATTTTCCTAAATTGTGATACCTATATCTCGAGCCACACGACTCCAATTTCAATCAAACCAGTGCCAAATTAAAGATAAATAAGTCTAGTTTCTAAAATAGTAGACCACACAATTTTTAGACCACCTGAACAGACGTAGCATCAAAAAGAATGAACCTGTATCCAGAATTTCCCAACAGTAAGTTTTAACACCATAATTGCACAATTAACACCAAATTAATTCACCAACATCAAATCACTAATATAAACATAAATCATCATGTTCATCACCAAAATCAGCAAACCAAACATCAATTAAATCATCAAACAAAACATCGAACACCTTGCATGCATAGTTCACAACATGTTCATTTCAACACTAATCAACATAGTTTCACCACATATGGTTATCAATCATGAAGACAACACAACACCACATAAAAATACCCAAACAATCACCCTAGAACCTAACCCCATACAATACCCATCAACATACACTATTATGAATGGAAAGAGGACCCCCGTAACCTTAGAAAATGAAGAACCCAAGCCAAGCTCCCAGCAACCACCAAGAACCACCACTAGCTTCCTCCTTTCTTGGTGCCTCCACGATTTCTCCCTCTCCTCCCTTGCTGGCCGTCGCACACTCCTTTCTTTCTTCTCTCTCTCTATTCTTTTCTTTTCTTTTGTTTTGGGTGGAAAATGAGCACTTACCCTAATTTTAGCCTTTTATATTCTCACTTAAGTCATGGGCTCTTGAATCACGGGCCTCCTTCCACTACCCAATTTAATTACTAAACACCATATTATTACTTATACCACTCACATCCTATTTAATTAATCCTAAACCCAATAAGGCCCACATATATCATTCTATTCTTCTATCACCTAAAACCCCCAATTAATTAACAAATAAATAATTACTCAAACAAATAAACACATAAATAACTAAATAAATATTATTCCTATCACATAACCTTATATAATTAATTACACAACCAAATAAATATTTTTGGGGTGTTACAACTCTCACCCACTTAAAAGAATTTCGTCCTCGAAATTTACCTGCCAAAGCCAACATTCCTCCGCTACCCACTACCTCCATCTAGGCAACTAGTGCTATCTCTCATGCTGATTACTATTGCTTTGATTACCGGTGGTAAGTGCTTGGGCGGCCGTCCCTCCTACTTGTTCAGCCAGGTAACTTCAAGCAGTAATAATCAGGCTCACTCTCTACTCTGCTATGCTACTCCGATAGACTAACTTACATCCTACCTTACTCATCTACCCTTATGGGTACGCACACTAACAGCCTGCTAATGGTTTGGTTTCTATGACAACATCATTAAGATAGACAACACACGGTATATCACAATAGTTAATATTATTACAACAACGCATAGCATCAACACAGTTAAACTCCAGGATCACCTATCCCTTTTTAACAATGGCCATAGGCCCACAAAACAAGTCAGCAATAATAACAACAAAACCATGTGGGCCATTCGGCGGTACCCACGACATAACAACAACATAACTAGTAATAACATCATCAATAGTAAACAATATCAGGGCTAGAAACCTAGTCACAACAATCAGGCACTAAGGCACCGGCAACAGTTAACAATCGAAATTGGCACAACTCATAAAAATAGGGGCAGCGCATAAGTTAGGAACAGTAACAGTACTTTTCGGTACAGTGAAAGTAATTTTTAAAGACAGCAACAATGATTTTTCAGGAAACAACAACAATTATCTTAGGAGGACAGCAGCAGTAGTTTTCAGAAAACAGTGACATTTATTTTCCTGAAAAACAGCCAATATAGTTTTCGGAAAACAGTAGCAATATTTTTCAGAAAACAGCATCGATAATTTCCAGAAAAACAGCAACAAAAGCAAAACAACGACAACAATAGCGTCAACAACATCACGAGAAAGTTTACCAAGTGCGTAAATATAGTAAGACAAGTCACAAAATCAGAGTGCTTGATCCTTAAATCAGTTTCAGAAAATTCAGAGAAAATAACAATTGTGTAATAGGACTTTATTATTTTCCAAGAGTTACAGCATGCTAGTATGGCAATGACACCAAAAACAATTTAGTGGACCAATATCCACAAAACACTTAGCCTAGAGCGTCAACATAGAAGTAAAAACATGCTACAGCAAAAGTATTTACATAAAACTACACATCAACCGAACCAAATTAGTTTAAGCATTCATATGAACGTCTAGCAACAAAACTAACTTTAGGAAAACATATATCCATCCTCGGCAGACATTATCATTTTAATATTTTCAAAACTACTCAGGAAGAAGCAACCAAAAGGAAATTTATCATAAAGACTCAAGCGCACAATATCAAGCTTCACGTGGTACATACTGGATTAGAAATATAACTACTAACACAAAATCATGAAGACTCGGTACAGGCGATTTCTATTCATAGTTAAAGGCACATATACGAAATGTACAACCACACACATGCACAAAATACTTATTTAGAATTTTTCGACACGGAAAATAAGGCACGTTATAGGAATTGATTTTCTCGTTAGCTTAACCAGTTTGAATAAGGTATCCTCAAGAACATATGACAGTAAAAGCTAACTCAAGGAAGTGCAAAAACAGTGCCAGTGCACAATTTAAATGTTTAAGGTCTCTCAAAATCACGTGGCACCAATTATAAAGAGTGCAACAGCTAAAACAAAATCAGGGAAAATTCAGCGTAGGAAATTACAGCTCACGGTCACGAAATTGTTCGCAAAGGTTCGGAGTTGGAAACATCACATGTTGAGGGAAATTAAGCAAAAGGCCAAATAGAGTAAAATACATGGGATACTAACAACAACATAAAATATAGTCCACTTTTCAAAATCATCTCACAGGGTTGTAGAGATAGGAGAAGACAATAGTTGTAGCTTTCAAACCAAAACTTTATCATTTACAGCAGTCAAGACAGTGCACACTGTAACGTCGGTAAAAACTTTATACCAGGTCAGTGTCCATTTATTAAAATAATTTCCAATGCCAAAGTCAGTATCCAACCGTAAAATTGTTTAATAGATGTTTCAAAAACATTTTCAGGAATCTCCTTACTTCCCAGGTTACAAAACCACACAGTGTAAATCAGGAGGCAATAACCAAAAAGATTTTGTCTAAAAATTCAAGCGCTCAATGTCAACTTCACGAAGCATGGGAATTAGAAAATAATTCATGAGGACTCTAAACTCACAATCACTGCATGTCAAAAATAATCAGGGACACAGAGTAAAGAAAGATTAGCCGACTAACATGCATAAGTTGATTGGTAGCAATATAGCAAATTTAACCCTTCAATAGAAAACAATTATAAGTCAAGGGAATGGAAACTTAACATTTTTAAGCGGGGACGTCATTACTCAGAGTGATCGAAACATTATTGCATGTTATCAACATAGTAACAACTTAAATAATCAGCAAAACCATTTTACAATACAATTAGCCTTAACATCAAGACACACCACAAAAGAGTTTCACGTAAGGCTTAGTGTTGATTAATTAAAATAGTTTAAGCAAATCAAAACACACGTGAGTATCAACAACAATCACATCGTTGGAAGCACACAAGCACATCAATTACACATTCAAAACTTGGGTCGCCAAATCACGGTGTAAATCATTGGGGACCACACTAATGAAGTCAAGATTCACACAACCGGAAAGTTAACAATAAGAACCAAAAACAGAAAAAAAACAGGGTTCACACACAAATACGATACAACACACAATAAATAAAATCAGAGTTCTCACAACAAGAAGGTTAAAAACCAACCAAAACAACAGCATATGATTCACACCTAGGAACACAACATAACATATAACACTAGTAGGGACATCTCCCCCACTAGTTCACCTACCATTGGCAACTTTTGGTGTACCTGCAACACAACAATGGTCAGCACTAAAAAGACAACAGTTGGTCATTAACCGACGCAACGACTCGACGACTTGGCCGGACGGACCAACCATTGCTCTGATACCACTAATGTAACACCCCCTTCTAATTAATTACTATTTAATAAAATCAGAGTTTCTTTTTCTTTTTAAAACAATCACAAGAGAGTGCTACACTTAACTCCATTTAAACCAACAACTTGAATTGATATACTTCAGCAAAATAACAGCACGATACATAGCACACAGTCAAAGGGCAAGCCCACAAATCTCCTGTTTAGTTTACATCAATAGAATATAATCGCCATCACAGCGGAATAACAACAAGTTTGAACGTAATCCAATACATCACAAAATAGCAGTCTAACAACATCAAATAAAATGACAAGTAAACATAAGACGCCCCCCCGGTGCTACGTATCAGAGCATGACACATCCTACTAGAAGAAGGTATGAGGATAACCTTCACTCGCTATCACCTGCACGTTGCCGACATGAGAAGCAACATAAAAGCAGTAGGGTGAGCCTCTTTACATAAATAATAACATATGAGATAAGCACTATATTAGGAAAGGCAATTAGGGAACACCAATTCACAACAAGGGCAGCAACATCATCAATTTCACAGTCATCAAGCAACAACACCAAATGTATGATTAATGCATGAAATGCAACCCAAAACTCCCAGGGCACATGCATGTGGATCCATTAGGCCGAAGCCTCTGCTCACCAAATATAATTAGGCCGAAGCCTCTGCTCACCAAATAAAATTAGGCCGAAGCCTCTGCTCACCAAATATGCACATGGTTTATGTGACGCTATGAACAATGCACCATAACACACCATGACACACCAAACGAGCAACAAGCATAATCACCAAATAATTAACAGACTCACCAATGCTGTTAATCATCTCACCATCACCAAATAATTAATAATCTCACCATATTGACTCACCAATTAAACTCACCAAATAGACTCACCAAACAGACCCACCATTTACACCAACACCAATTCAATTAAACCCTTTTAGGACATCGACACGGAATAGGCAAGCAAAACTACATTTTAGACACCTCGGACAACATCTGCCAAGAACCCTCTGAAAAATAATTTATTTTTGGCTAAAATTAGAATATCCAGGTAGGCACCTGAATAAGCTTCGAAACGCATTTTGAACCATCAAATTTGGACACCCGAGTCAAAAGATATTTAGAAAACAAATTTGGGAACAACAGCGACACCCTGGGCTACGCGAACACGGCAGCCAGAATTCGGCGAATTAGTTAAAATAGTAAACGACATCGGATTCCAACAAACGACCCCTCTACAGAAACCTGAGAAAGTCTAGTTTCTGACTATAGTTTTCTTTTTTTGAAACAATAAGCCAATTAGTACAGTTTCAACAAACAAGTATCAGGGTTCAGAAAACGGGACAGCCACCATGACCTAACTTGTGGCACCTCTAGAATGATCGAAACTCAACCAAAAGACATGGGGTTTGTGCCCAAACGAAGGAAATTGAATCTAGTTTTCAAAGAGATGGGAGCCATTCAAAACGGAGTTCAGATGAAAACGTTATAACCGAAATACCGAACCTATACACAGAATTACTCCAGGATATTTTCCTAAATTGTGATACCTATATCTCGAGCCACACGACTCCAATTTCAATCAAACCAGTGTCAAATTAAAGATAAATAAGTCTAGTTTCTAAAATAGTAGACCACACAATTTTTGGACCACCTGAACAGACGTAGTATCAAAAAGAACGAACCTGTATCCAGAATTTCCCAACAGTAAGTTTTAACACCATAATTGCACAATTAACACCAAATTAATTCACCAACATCAAATCACTAATATAAACATAAATCATCATGTTCATCACCAAAATCAGCAAACCAAACATCAATTAAATCATCAAACAAAACATCGAACACCTTGCATGCATAGTTCACAACATGTTCATTTCAACACTAATCAACATAGTTTCACCACATATGGTTATCAATCATGAAGACAACACAACACCACATAAAAATACCCAAACAATCACCTAGAACCTAACCCCATACAATACCCATCAACATACACTATTATGAATGGAAAGAGGACCCCCTAACCTTAGAAAATGAAGAACCCAAGCCAAGCTCCCAGCAACCACCAAGAACCACCACTAGCTTCCTCCTTTCTTGGTGCCTCCACGATTTCTCCCTCTCCTCCCTTGCTGGCCGTCGCACACTCCTTTCTTTCTTCTCTCTCTCTATTCTTTTCTTTTCTTTTGTTTTGGGTGGAAAATGAGCACTTACCCTAATTTTAGCCTTTTATATTCTCACTTAAGTCATGGGCTCTTGAATCACGGGCCTCCTTCCACTACCCAATTTAATTACTAAACACCATATTATTACTTATACCACTCACATCCTATTTAATTAATCCTAAACCCAATAAGGCCCACATATATCATTCTATTCTTCTATCACCTAAAACCCCCAATTAATTAACAAATAAATAATTACTCAAACAAATAAACACATAAATAACTAAATAAATATTATTCCCATCACATAACCTTATATAATTAATTACACAACCAAATAAATATTTTTGGGGTGTTACAAGTGCTACGTATCAGAGCGTGACGACTCGACTCGAAATAGTGAAGGTACCTAGTCCTTCACTCGCGATCACCTGCACGTTACCGCATAGGGGTAACATTCAAACAGAAGGGTGAGTCCAATTCAATCCATATAATAAATCATATGATAAATAATAAGTCAAGTCACAGCTCTAAATAATCACATCACAATCATTAATTACATCAATACATAAACTCATCATTATGTCATGTAGGCATATGAAGTGCAACCCACTCGCGGGCATATGCATGAGGTACCTTTTCACAAACGTTGCTTAGCCATTATGGCCTCATCGTCACTTAGCCTTTTGGGCCTCAAAACGTCACTGGGTTTATGCACATGGGATGCATGAGACACTATAACATGCATCACGCACAAATCACACAATCACGGTCAACTATGTGACCCGTCACTTACCAATTTGCCAAATAAGAGGCACAGCACCTGTCAATCCACAATTTACACACAACAACATCACTTAGCCTTTTAGGCCTTAACATCACTTAGCCTTTTAGGCCTAAAAACGTCACTGGGTTTTCATCGTCACTTATTCATAAACATCATCAACTCAAACAATAGCCACTGAGGGCAAAAACGTCATTTACTAGCCACCAAGGGCATCATCGTCATTTACACATCATTATCAACAATATTGGCCACTAAGGGCAAAAAGGTCATTTAACTAGCCACTAAGGGCATCATCGTCATTTACACATAATTATAAATAATATTAGCCACTAAGGGCAAAACAGTCATTTAACTAGCCACTAGGGGCATCATCGTCATTTACACATCATTATAATTAATATTAGCCACTAAGGGCAAAACAGTCATTTAACTAGCCACTAAGGGCATCATCGTCAAAATCATCACTTTTAACATTAAAACGTTGAAACCACTGGTTATACTAAAAGGGGATCTTTAAAGACACCAAAACATCTTTTCAATGTCACAGCAGCGACCACCGGGAACAGCCACTTGGGCGCCCAGCAACCTTCAGAAATTATAAGTTTTTATTTTTAAAAATGGGACACACAGATAGACAACTGAAAGAGCTTCCCAACACTTTTTGAAACGTTTAAAACGGATGTCCAAGTCAAAAGATATAGCGAAAACAGTTTTCGAAAACATTTTGGGAACATCCTGAAAAACTGGCGCCCTGGCCGCCCAGCGCAACACACACGCGCACACACGGGCGCCCAGCACAACACACGCCACGCAGCAACACACGCACTGGCGCCCTTGGCGCCTAGCACAGGGCGCCTGGCGCCCAGAACACTTCCAGCAACACAGATTTCAACACAATTACAGCACAAACTATTTCTTTCTTCAAATTTTTCACATGACCATCCACAACACCATTTTACCACAACTCATGAGCACACATAAGATCATTGAAATCATCTATCAAACATCAAAATTCAACAATATCACAAACACAAACATGGCGCCTTAGGCGCCCATAACACAAAAACAATGGATTTCGGCCACAACCATGAACATCACGCATACATCACAAGTCAAGAACATGAATTTACAACATACTCAGGATCATGGTTAATTCTAGGCTATCACTACCTAAAACCTATCATACAATCTATTATAGAAATTGATAGGACATCCCCTTACCTCGAATTCGAAGAGTAGAAGCCTTAGAGACGGTCACGAACGGAAACACGGCAACAAAATCACGTTCCTCTCTTCTCCTTGGAGTTGCGACTTCTCTTCTCCTCTTCTCCTCTCCAACGGCGCCTCTCCCCTCTCTATTCTCTCCAATTTCGCAAAATGAAACCAAAAACCCTAGCCTCACATGATCTCTCCACTTCGCATGTCACTTGGATCATGGGCTTGGGCTTTTTCACTTAAGCCCAGCTCATCCAAGTGGCGCCTCCTTTTCCTAATGCCACCACAAAATTAATATAATTTTAATTAACTAAATTATACCCAATAAATTAATTTAAATTCCTAAATACTTAATTAAATAAATTAATTAAATATTTAGGGTGTTACACTTTATCTTTTTACCAAATTGATTTTCAATTTCTGTTACAAAAATTTTGAACATGTCAAGCGCTTCACTTTTATTTTTCATAAGATATACAAAAGCGTAGTCTGAACAATCGTCAACAAAAGTGATAAAATAACATTTACCGTTTCTGGTTAAAGTTTCGTCTAATTCGCATATATCATAATCAATTAAATCTAACGGCCCAGATTCTCTCATTACTGATTTATGCGATGTATTTGTTATTTTAGCTTGATTACAAAATTTGCATTTTTGAAAAACATTTAACGATAATTTAGGAATTAATCCAAAGTTACTCATATTAGCAATAATGCATCTATTAACGTGACAATGACGAGCACGCCAAATATTAAAATCACACCATATAAACAAAAGGAGAAATTTTAGTCATTTCAATATTCAGCTTGAACATGCCATCAGTGGCGTACCCTTTCCCAACAAAGATACTAATTTTAGCGCCAACTTCCTCAGTATCATATTTCTTTTTCAGAACAACCCACACATCTCTGACGGACTTACAAGTACTGTAATAATCATAAAGATTTGTTGAAGTGAGCTCCCTCAAGCCGAAAAGATTTGGTGAAGTTAGAGGCAACAGAACCAGTACTAGTAATTTCTTCAGTTGTCATGGCTAATTTGGAAACGTCTTAAAATAGTTATTTCAAACTTGTTTTTCAAAAAAAAAGACCGAAGATATTACTAGGATGAGTCGCGGACTAGGTCGCTCTCTTTAAGACGTTTCGTGGCACTGCTGAAAATTGTGCAAGCAGGCTATTAACCACGACGTCCCCAGGATAAAACAACCTAGTCGAAATTGATACGAAAGATCATTGCACTGTGAAAATTCATTTTTAAATATACACCCTCAATATGGTTATGAAAACCACTTTTTAAGAGAAGAAACTTGAAAATGCTTCTAGTTTCGAGAGAAGAAGAAAGTGTTTAGAGTGAAGAGAGAAAACTTGGAAATGCTTCAAGTTTTGGTGTGAGTAAGAAAGTGCGGAGAGGTCTATTTTTATAGGCAAGTTAGAGCAAGTATCCGTTGAGTAATAAAAAATTAAAAAATTATTTTCGAAAATTGGCGGCGCGCGTGTGGTGGTCAGTTTGTGTGCATCCTCTCCCATTCACAAAATTGGGTACCTTTTGGGGCCCAACCCAATGTGTGAGTTCCACATTTATAAGCACTCTTAAAGTACCTAGTCTATCCAATGTGAGACTTTTTCAATTCACATAACACCAAGTTCCAACAAAGAATTTTATAGGAATATGTTTTTTTCGATCTCCTTTAATGTAACCCTCTTTGCATGCATTATTATTTTCATAAATATTGTTGCATTTATTCTTCCGGAAGACAAACCACAAATCTATTGTATGTATTGAATCAAAGTCCTTAACTAAACGCATTCCCGACTAGCTTCATTTAGTGGTAAAAGTCCTGCATGATTTGATGATGTTGCTGTTATGGTTTGTTTCACAAATCTCCATAAAATTGTTGTACCACCACAAGTAACCTGTTTGTGATCTACCATTATAAGGATATGACAAATAACACGCATCTGCATAACCCATTATTTCTAGTTTGGGTACTTTAGAATAAAACAAACTCATTCATTGTACCTCTAAGGTAACGAATAATATGCTTGACTCCGTTCCAATGTCTTCGTGTGTGTGAAGAACTATATCTTGCTAATAGATTGACAAAAAATGATATCTCAAAACGTGTAAAATTAGCAAGGTACATTGGCGCTCTGATTGCACCGAGATATGGTACTTCAGGACCAAGTAGTTCTTCATCCTCTTTCTTTTGGAGGTCCGAAAGGATCTTTCTCCATATCTAATGATCTAACAACCATAGACAACAGATGAGATTCGTCCATGTAGAAACATTTTAACACTTTTGTTATATAAGCTTCCTGATGCACACAATTACATTATTCAAATGATCAATTTGTAATCCCAGACAAAACTTTGTCTTTCCCAAATCCTTCATCTCAAATTCTTTCTTTAAGCAATCTATAGCTTTTGGAAGTTCCAATAATGTTTATGTTATCAACATAGACAACAATTATAGCAAATTGTTTTTCAGATCTCTTCATAAAAATATCTGGAAAAATGGAGTCATTTGTATATCTCTCCTTTAGCAAATATTCACTAAGACGATTCCATATAAATCCTTCAGGGAGCTTTATGTAAATGTCACTATCAAGTGAGCCATATAAATAGGCTGTAACAACATCCATCATGTGCAAATTAAGCCATTCATGTGCTACAAGACTAATTAAGTAACGAAAAGTACTTGCATCCACTACAGGTGAATATGTCTCATCAAAATCAATTATAGGTCTTTGCGAAAACCCTGGAGAAATAAGTCGAGCGTTGTATCTTACAATTTCACCATTCTCATTCTATTTTCGCACAAAAACCCATTTGTATTCAACTGGTTTCTCACCTTCAGATGTTCAGACTAGAAATCCAAAAAGTTTTCGCTTGTAAAGCGAGTTTAATGCTGCTTCGATTGCATCTTTCCATTTTGGCCAATTCTCACTTTGTCTACAATCTTTAATAGATTTTGGTTCATGATCCTCACTATCATTTATCACATTTAGCGCTATATGATATGCAAAAACATCATCAAGATTGACTTCATGTCGATCCCATTGTACTCCATTAGTGACATAATTTATTGAGATATCTTTACTTTCATGAATTTTAGGTAGCTCATCAGTCTCTTATGGAGATGAAATGTTAATTATGTCTGAAGACTCTTTTAGAGTTTTTGTATCCTCGCTTGGAACATCGTTATTTTTACCTCCTTTTCTTGTTCGAGGATTTTTATCTTTGCAACTGACTGGTCTGACACACTTCAGGCGGGGTTGAGACTCATTTGGAATTTTAGATTGTCCAACAGGGACATCCATTTTTATTAGAGCATTTGCAGCTAGTATATATGATTTGATCACACCTTTTGGATTTAGTGAACACAGTTGGTAATTGATTTGCTAAGCTTTGCAAGTGAATTATCTTCTGAACTTCAATTTCACATTGTTTAGTTCGAAGATCAAGATGACACAATGATAATTCATTCCAATTCATATCTTTTTTTAGCTGCTTAATCTCTTCCCCTAATGCTGGGAAATTCGATTCGTCGAAATGACAATCCGCAAATTGAGCTATAAATAAATCTCCTGTTGTTGGTTCAAGATACTTTATAATAGATGGAGATTCAAATCCAACATATATTCCCAACCTTCTTCGAGGACCCATCTTAGTGCGTTGTGGTGGAAAAAATGGAACATACACCTCACACCCATAAATTCTAAGATGTTAAGTATTAGGTTCTTGACCAAAAATTAATTGTAAAGGGGAAGAGTCATGATAATTTGTAATGGACATACAATATTTATTAAATGCTTGAGATGAAAACTCAGAAGAATTGTCGAGATGTATTTTCTTGACAGGAAAATCAGGAAAGTGAGCTCTTATTCAAATTAGTTGAGCTAGCATTAATTAAAACCATTTAGTTGATGCATTAACAAAACCATAAAATTACTAAATGGTCCACATTGTGGGTGTATTGGCCCACAAATATCACCATATATACATTCTAAAAAATTGAGAGATTCACTTCTATTTTTTGTTGGTGATGGTCTAGTTATCAACTTCCCTTGTGAACAAGAGGTACATGAGAACGTATTAGATTGAAGAATCTCCTGGTTCTTCAATTGATGACCACATGAATTTTCAGTTATTCTTCGTATCACTATCACTAGTGGAAAAAAGACATTTAGCGTCGGTTAAATTGGACATTTAGCGTCGGTTATCGCCCGACGCTAAATCGACCGATGCTAAATGTCATACATTTAGCATCAGTTATTTAACCGACGCTATATGTCACCTTTAGCATCGGGTTCTCAGATAACCGATGCTAAATGTCACATTAAAAACCATTTCAAAGGTCTAAAAATGACATTTAGCTTCGGGTGTTTCTAACAACCGATGCTAAAAGTCCATCAGTGAGACATTTAGCGTCGGGTGTTTGAAACAACCGATGCTAAAAGTCCATCAGTGAGACATTAAAAACCATTTCAAAGGTCTAAAAATGACATTTAGCATCGGGTGTTTCAAACAACCGACGCTAAAAGTCCATCAGTGAGACATTTAGCGTCGGTTGTTGAAACAACCGATGCTAAATGTCTCACTGATGGACTTTTAGCATCGGTTGTTTGAAACAACCGATGCTAAATGTCTCACTGATGGACATTTAGCATCGGTTGTTTGAAACACCCGACGCTAAATGTCTCAAAGGGGATTTTTAGCATCGGTTGTTTCAAACACCCGATGCTAAATGTCTCTAAAAGTCATTAAAAATGACATTTAGCATCGGTTATTCAAACAACCGATGCTAAATGTCATTTTACACATTTTAGTTTCGTTCATTTTTTATCATACCGTTTACTATTCACGTTAAAAGAAAACCTGCAGATTGAATCACAGACATACACAAAACCAGCTTCACATTTCTAATACCTCAGTACAGTTCTAAACCTGGAGATTGCATCACAGACATACACAAAACCAGCTTCACATTTCTAATACCTCATTTTACACAAAACCAGCTTCACATACAGTTCTAATACAATATGCAGTCACAATTCTAATACATTACACAAAACCAGCTTCACATTTCATCTAGTACAATTCTAATACCTCATTTTACACAAAACCAGCTTCACATACAGTTCTAATACAATATGCAGTCACAATTCTAATACATTACACAAAACCAGCTTCACATTTCATCTAGTACAATTCTAATACCTCAGTGTTTACATTAACAGAAAACCAGACCATATAAAAAATTTGTTCACATTTCATCTAAACTATCAGTTCACAAAGACTTTCAATATAAACAGAGAATAGATTGAACAAGTTTAAACAATGCTAAACAATGTATCATTTTGCTCCGTACGAATCTTCATATAGAATTCTGCCCAAAGCTGACGAACCTTAAGAAGCTCCTCTTCGGTGTATGGCTTTGAGTCATCAAATACCTACAAGTTTAAAAGTTACTCAAACAAATTATATTCAATCATTCTATAATTCTAAATAGATGTGTAAAGTATAATTTTAACCAAAAATTTATACCTGCTCCCAATTATCAACAACACTAGCATTCACAATGGTCAGCATAAAGTTCATCACATAATATCCACAATGAAAACCATTCCGTTGTGTTGGCATCTACACACAAATGAATTAACAAAGTTAACCAAATATATATATATATATATATATATATATATATATATATATATATATATATATATATCATATATGAATTCACTCCAAATTAAATCAACTCCATATTTTAAATTACTTACTGTAGGGTACAACCACGTGGGGGCAGATGTAGAATAACCTTTGACAGCTCTAATAACATAATATAAAAGTATTTATAAAATTTCAACCCAACTTAAGTTCAAATACTACAATCTAAACCAAGATAAAAAATACAAACTTACTTGCTAAACATTTCTTTGATTGTTTTGTTTGGTTTGCGGCATAAGGAACACATCTAGACCACAGTATTTTGAGATGGGATTAAGACAACTAGTTGCCAATGTCCGCTGCAACATCGATAAACTTAAAATTAAGCAACACAGAAAGAAATGCATGTTACACACAATAAACTCAGAATGACGCAAGAAAATTAGAATCAGAAGACTAACATGCATTTCACCATTCACCAGCAAAACAACTAGTAATCAAAACAATGAACTATGTTGCTGTTACCTATGGCAAAATGGAGCAATATATACTCCCTTATTGGTGGTCATCAATTTGTCTTGAAGGTTTTGAAGGACAACATTCATGGGTATATCCTTCAGGTTAAGCTTGTAAGGACACACAAATCCATATAAGTCATCAATACCTCTTTCAACACATTGACGATGCAAATATCTAGTGGCAAGTAAGAAAAACTATCAGATCGATTAATATATGTAAAATGTGAGAAATTTATATAATGGAATAGACTTTACTACTTACGTGCACCATATGGCCAAATGGCTCAATTCAAGCCACTCTTCACCAGAAATCATGTCCGTGATCTCTTTGAAGGAGACAAAGCAGTGATGATCTTCATGCTGCAACCATATCCTAGCATGTCTCTTATCAGCATACCCTGTCACAAGCATCTCTTTCATCCAATCGATATTGGCCTCCTCCTCCACATGAGATGGTGAGTGGCTAGCCTTAGATCCAACAGTTGTCATGGGAGAGGGAACCTGAACACCCACATTTTGAATTCCTCCACATGAGATGGTGTGCTGAATAATTAAAACATACATATAAATTAAGTTAGTATTTATGAATTGATTCAAATAATAAAACAAATCTAGTAATATAAACATATACCTCTGCCAACGCTTTGCGAACTCGGTCTTGCACCATCACTTCCACATCCTCCATAATTTCTTTCATCAACTCCGCTTTGTCAACTTGTGAGCTACTCGAGGTAAAACGTGTCACACCTCCAAAGTATCTCTTTATCCCGACACCTTTTCCAGCTCGCCGAACACGACCGGGATGCTCAGGTGTTCCAATGGCAACAGTCAAAATATCATTCTTTCCTTGAGGAACGAAAGATCCTTGGCTACTCATAACCGCAAGTTCATCCTGCAACAAAAGCATGTTCACATGTTACAATTTAACAAATTAAACAAAACATACTAAGTTCCACAGCTTTCTCACCACACAACATTTTACTTACAATCTTAGATCCAACTGATGCTGACGACTCGGATACATAAGATCCAGACTTGCTTTTGCGGCCAGCCTTCCACAGCTCATGACGCTCTGGAGATGTGGGCTCCACCTCCAAATCAGGATCACCAGACTCCTCCTGGATTTTTTTGATTTGTTCTTCTTTCAAAGCCTTCTTCAACTTTTTATAACCACCTGGCCCCATTGTGTGGTTATATTTATTATTTTTTTGAATATTCTTGGCAGCTTCTCTCTTAGCCTGTTACAAAGGACAAACACCACCATATTTACAACATATCGTTAATGTTTAAGAAACTAAAATAGTTATAGTTAAAACAATACCACAAACTCCTCGGTAATGCGACTGTTATAAAATGCGGCCCATGTTTCGAGAGATATGTTGCTGTACTTGTGACATGGATTTTTTTGACCATCTGTATCCCCACTACCAAAGACATATATTCTGGTGAGAGTTGTCTTGAACTGTCTCCAACAAAGATTGATATGAGACATCCAAGTCTTCTTGAATTCATTACTCTCGGGAACATCAAATGTTAGCAGTACATCATCCCAAGCAATCTTTTTTGTCTCGTCGTCAACATCACTCCACTTCATTGGCAATATGCTTATCTTTGTTCGTGCAACCACCCCTAAATAGGTCTTGAATTTGTTAGCATACGGACCAATAAGATCTCCTTTACTATCAATATCCACTCTGTATTTTTGACCATCTGGGCACCTAGAAGTGAACTTTTTTAATGATGTTGGACGTCTGGTATTCTTTTTTGGAGGATCACTGAAATCATCTGTTCTGGAGTGGCCCAATAGGCCCAACGAGACAGTCTAGCGCAGCCTACAGCAAGGGGGTGCTGCGCGCAGCAGCCAGGTGCAACCTGGGCCAGCGGCCCACTCGACCGAGGCCGGCCCAACGCGGCCCATCATCTACCTTGCTCCGCAAGATGCGGCCGATCCCGTAAATTGCGCAACGGCTAGAACGCCAGTCTTATATATACCACACCAGCATGTGGCTTCAGGTATGTTTTACTGACCTTGTGACCCTGCCCGTTGAAGCACCTCTGACTTGAGCGTTGGAGTGCCTTTGCAGGTACCACCCGCGTGCGGCTTACAACTCGGTCCCTCATCACAGCGACCGATCAACGTTTCCAACAACAACCCATCGTATTGATCAGGTACGATCATCATCCATGATAGTTGTTTAAACAAAGGAAACAAATTATATCAGTCATTCTTATGATAACATACTGGATCATACGACATTACTAAATAAATCATGTAGGTAAGGAAATATAAACATTGTTAAGTTCAAACAATACAATACAACTTTTCATTCATCTTGTTAAGTTCAAAACTAGTGACTTTAAATATAACGTACTGGATCACACTTCATATATTTGAAGAATTGTTTGCATGAATATGTTCTTTTCAAGACTAGTGACTTTAGTTTGTCATTATATCAAATCTCTCATTCAATATGAACTATGAAACCATCCATACACATTTGGAGAAATACACTGGAAGAAATTATTGGAAAACATACTTCTCTCGGTTACAAAATCTGTCACATACTCAAAAGGAAATAATAGAAACAACCCATCATTGTTACTAAGTTCAAAATTACAATTTCATAGGTTCAAAAAAAACAAATCAAAACTCCTTCGTATAAAATTCCTTCATTATGATCATTGCGAGTGGCATGTTCATCGTCAACTTCATTGTCATCAACCGAAGTAGGCACTTGTGTTAACAAACAAGGTGTTTCGGAAATTGCAAGACTTGAATCTTCATTTTCATCACTCCCTATTTTTCCTTGTAGGACAACTGACCACTTTTTGTTAGAAGGATCTTTGACATAGAAAACTTGTTTTGCTTGGTCAGCCATGATGAAGGGTTCATCATTATAACTTACCTTGTCAAGGTCCACTAGTGTAAATCCCATTTCGTCAGTACGTACACCACTATTGTTGTTAACCCACTTACATTTAAAAAGAGGCACTTTAAATTTACAGTAATCAAGCACCCAAATCTCTTCAATGACACCAAAGTAAGCAATGGATGCGAGTACAGGATTTGTATCATTTGAACTAGAGAAGTGCATCGAGGAAGCCATGACCATAACTCCACTGTTTTGCATGGTGCTTTTGTCATCTTTAGACTTTGTGTAAAAGGAAAATTTATTTATGTCGTACCCGCTCCAACATACGACATTAAAGTGAGGGTCATGTGCTAACCATCTCAAAGTCTCAGAGGCACTCACATCTTTCTTAATCTCTGATTTAAACCAATCTATGAATGTGTTGTTATGCTCGTTCAATAACAATATTTCTTTCATTCGAGGGTTTTTGGCCTTTACTATCTCTTTATGGAGAGACAAGTAAGGTAATACCTCATCTGTATTATTCAAAACATACAAATGTGCTTGAAGCACTTCAGCTCGGCCCATGCATTTAGTGGTTATACCATGTGTACCTTTACCTTGACCTCTCCCTGCATAACGAGACTTTGGTAGTCCCACAGATTTTGCTTCTGACAAGTAGTCAGAACAAAACTCAATCGCTTCTTCTGTGACGTACCTTTCGATAATGGATGCTTCAGGACGATATTGGTTCTTCACATACCCTTTCAAGATCTTCATGTATCGCTCGATTGGGTACATCCACCTTAAATAAACAGGGCCGCATAATCTAATCTCCCTAACCAGATGAACAATTAAATGAACCATGATATCAAAGAATGAGGGAGGAAAAAACATCTCCAATTGACACAAGATAATAGCAGCCTCATTTTCCAACGCGTCCAATTTTTGAGGATCGATGACTTTAGCACATATACTATTGAAAAATAAGCACAACCTAGTTATGGTATATCGGACATCTTTCGGTAAGATGCCACGAATTGCCACAGGTAGCAGTTGTTGCATCAAGACATGACAGTCGTGAGACTTCAAGCCAACTAATTTGAGATCTTTCATTGAAACAAGTCGCTTTACATTTGACGAGTAACCATGTGGGACTTTGATTCCCCGTAGACACTCGCAAAAGCTCATTTTATCTTTTCTTGATAAGGTATAACATGCTGGAGGTAAATATGTGCCTTTACCTCATTCCACTGGATGTAATTGTTCTCTTATGCCCATCTAACGCAAATCTAGACGAGAATTTATGCCATCCTTTGTCCCTTGAACGTTGAGAAGCGTCCCGATGACACTATCACAAACGTTTTTCTCGACGTGCATAACATCAAGACAATGCCTTACATCAAGATTGGACCAATACGGAAGATCAAAGAACACCGACCTCTTCTTCCACTTGCTTTTTTCCTTAGGCTGCTTCTGCTTTTTGCCGAATACAACTTTGATGTCTTTAACCACTTGATAGACTTCTTCTCCGGTCAAGGCATTTGGAGCAATGTCATTTTCCGAGCACCCATTAAAAGCTTTTTTCAACTTACGATATCTGTGATTAGGTTTGAGAAATTTCCGATGCCCAAGGTAGACAGTCTTCCTTCCATATTTGAGTTGATGGTGACACGTGTCTTCTGCACAAATAGGACAACCTTTATGCCCTTTGACACTATACCCAGACAAGTTTCCGTATGCAGGAAAGTCATTGATCGTGCAAAATAACATGGCTCGCAGCTTGAAAGTTTCATTAGAATACCCGTCAAACACATCCACGCCTTCATCCCACATTTTTCTCAAGTCTTCAATCAATGGACTAAGGTAAACATCTATGTCATTTCCAGGTTGTCTCGGGCCAGAAATCATCATGGATAGCATCACATATTTGCGCTTCATGCACAACCATGGAGATAGGTTGTAAATTAAAAGGAGAACGGGCCACGAGCTATGATTCGTACTTAAGTTACCATATGGATTCATCCCATCTGAAGCAAGTGCGAGCCTAAGATTTCTTGACTCAGTGCCAAAATCCGAATACAAAATTATCAATTTTCTTCCATTGCAAAGAATCAGCCGGATGGCGAAGCTGCCCATCACATTTCCTCTCATCTACATGCCATCTAATGCTTTTCGCGTCATTTGCATTAGCAAACAAGCGTTTAAACCTGTGAATTATTGGAAGATACCATAAAACCTTCGCAGGGGAACCCTTTGTGTTGTTGTCGTCACAATTAGATTCACCCAACTTCACTTTGTAGCGCGACCAACCACATGTAGGATAGTTATGCAACTTCTCAAAGTCTTTCCGATACAATATGCAGTCATTGGGACATGCATGTATTTTCTGATACTCCACACCCATCGGACACAATATCTTCTTTGCATCATACGTTCGTTTTGGCAATGTGTTACCTATGGGAAGCATGTCTTCCAACAACTCAAGCAATTCCGTGAATCCTTTATCAGTCCACCCATTTATCGCCTTCAGATTGATCAATTTTAACGACGCAGACAACCGGGTGTATTTTGTGCAACCCAAATACAAAGGTTGATCTTTGTCTTTGCACAAATTATCATATTCATGTGCTCGCTTAAAAGATTCAGGACCAATGTCACGTATCATGTCCTCCATTCGATCATCCATATCTTCATTGACTTTCTCACTTTTCGACACACTTGGGTTGCCGGTAGGGGTGTGCAAAGTAACAAGTAAACTCTAACCATACCATAAACCATACCATACTGTTCCTAAAAGCCCATACCACTTTTAAAAAAGTCCAGCCCAATTATTTTGGTAAAAAATCCATAACAACAGTATGGAATACTGAAAAACCGGTACAGTATTCCTTCACGGCTTCACCTCATTTCACGAGAACTTCATTTCCTTCGCTTCCTTCTTCGCTTCCTTCATTCCTTCTTCAACCTCAGCCATGGCCACTCGCGAGTTGCGACCTCCACTCCTTCGATAAGGAATCGCCAATCTCCAACCTCAGCCATGTTCACACAACCGGAACCCTAATCCCCAAATCGGAATCGCCAATCTCCAATCAGAACTGTAACTCGGACTTCTCTCTGCAAATCCCTCGAATTTCACCTCTCTGCAACTCGGTCTTCTCAGGGTAAGGTTCTGTGAAATTCAAACATGTTTAAAGTGAAGATTAATAGTGTAAGAAGAATGAACATATTTGACAATATGAAAACAACTTTATAGCATTTTCACTATTTTCAAATAATCTACTTCTTGGCTATGTATATCATCACGTTTTGTATATCATCTCCTGGGCTATGTGTATACTAGCATGTGTATCTTATTGAAAACAAAAAATGAAAATTTGAAATCAAAGTAAACGAGGCCTAATATTTCTACCTGTTCAATCTACAATGTGCATTCTGTGTAATGATGTTTTGGTCTAAAGGAACTTTTCGTTTTTTAGTATGTTTGTAATGATGTTTAAATCACAGGTTACTAGTTTCTGTCTTCAATGTTTAATTCTGTGTACAGAGTTTCTGTCTTGGTCATACAGAGTGAGAGTTGCCTTTGTTAATCTTCCTCAACATTACGTGTTGCTTATTTTCGAGTTTCACTATGATACTTTTGAAAATAACTAGTTTATATCATTTTTTAAGAAGTTTACAATTCCAGATAATGTGAGCAAGATTGTTTCCCTTCTTTTTGTTTCCTACGAAACAAATGAGTGAAGCTGATATTACATTTATTCATGCCACCATTGATATTTGCTTGTCATGCTTATATAATATTAATACATTATCAGAATTGTTTGGTTTTAAGTGGTGACTACTTTCACATGTGTGGAGCTCACATCTTAAATTTGATTGTGAAGCATGGTTTTAAAGAGATTGATGATTCTATTATCAGAATTCGTAGTGCAGTGAAGTTTATAAATGACACTCCAACTAGATATGCAAAATTCAAGGCATATATTGATCCTAACATGGAATATAAGGGTTATGTTGGCTTGGATTGTGAAACGAGGTGGAATTCAACTTACATTATGTTAGATGCCGCGCTTAAACATCAAAAAACATTTGAAGAGTTGGAGTTGCAAGATGGTAAATTTGTCGAGGAGTTAGAAAAGAAGAAAGGTGTCCCGTCGTATGATGATTGGGAGTATGTGCGGGCAATCATTCCCTATCTTAGAATATTTTATGAAGCTACCCTAAATGTATCTGGTTCTTCTTATGTGACTAGTTGTGGTTATATGTACGAGGTCTTTGGCATTAGAACAACAATCATGGAAATGTCTCGATCTAGTGATCCTCGCATAAGATCCATGGCTGGAAGAATGAAAGAGAAATATGATAAATATTGGGGAAACTTAAATTGTCTTAATATGCTTATGATGATTGCTCTTGTTTTGAACCCTCGACACAAGATGCGATTTGTGAATTGGTATATGAATTTGAATATTGAACCAAGTGTGGGCAATACTTTTATAAGGAATTAAGTTCTTATTTTTATTGGGGAAACTTAAGTTCTTATTGGGGAAACTTAACTTCTTATTTTTATTTTTTTCTAGAACTCAATGATACAAGAAATGTTGCGGCTACTTCTTCCATCTCCATAGCACTTGATGATGATTGAGGAAGACAAGAAATCACTGTTTCCCCTGGGTTCCATTAATATCGGTTGAGTGTAGTAAATAATGGGTTCCATTAATATCAGTTGTTTTGTCCCTGAAATTCTATGCTGGCAACAATCATAAAAATTCAATAGCATGATGAAATCCACATTCTTACATTATTCTCTTACATGTTGGCATGAAAGCATTATATATTGTCATTATTATATTTGTGTCATCAATTATACACTATATGCTGAACCCTCTAAGTCTATCTATTCAGGGTTTTTTTTCTCTTGTTTGTTTTGTTTCATGTGTTGACTTTGGTTGAAATTTGATTGGCAGTTGCTTAGAGGAAGGAGCAGAGGAGTTTCATTTGTTTAAGATTACTGAATTTCTGTTTGTATTGGTTCTTCTGCAGATTTTGCTCTCTGATAATTTTTGTCTATAATATGCTTTGATTTGAATTCTTACTGTCAATAGTCTCTATTTTATCCATGAAACAATTTGGATTTCAATTTCATTTGACCTGAAAATGTCTTGATTTGGGCAATGTTCAAGTAGGGATCTATTGGTTAGACTTATAGATCGCCCGGTGATGCAAAGATAACTAGATTTGCTGTGTAGTTTATCTAGATTCGATTTGGGCAATGTTCAAGTATGTTGTGTTTTAAACTGAAACTGTTTAGGTATCTATGAAAATTGATTTTGCTGTTTTGGATGAAAAGGGAGGGACTAAGCAGGAATTAATAAATTTGCACTGCTTCTGTTTTCATCTATTAATAAATTTCTATCACAATTGTTCAAATAGGTAGCTTCTGTTTTCTTCTATTAGTTGAGTTATATATACTTCTAGAAATTAGATAAATTGCATTCAACTACTAGTTATTAATTCATTATGACAAGTTAAGGTTGGTTGAGCTTTCTAGAGGAAGCCATCAAGATGAATATCATACATCTCACATAAAGTTATACACATTACACTTGCAGAAATGTTGCCTGTTCTTGAAATGTAATGTAATGTATCTTGAGCTTTCTAGAGCCATATTTGATATGATTGAACTTTATATGCTTTCCATAGAACTTTTTATGTTTTTATGATTGTTCAAATATGAAATTGGCAATGATTTGTATGCAATACCGATCAACTACGAGTTCTAATACATAGTTATATACATTACACTTGCAGAAATGTTGTCTGTTCTTGAAAAAGGTTGCAGGGAAAGGAATGGTTGCAGGGAAAGGGAAAGGAATGATTTTTATGTGACTACTCAGTATGGAAGAAGAAATGGATGTTGATGATTTAATGTTCCAAAAATTAATGCAATGTGTGTATAAGAAATATTTCCATGTGTATTTGAAGAAGCTTATTAAATTGATCAAGTTCATGTTCTGATAGTTGGATACAAGCTTGATTGCATGGTTTAACAGGAATTGTGACTATTAAATTTAACAGGAATTGTGACTATTAAATTTAACAGGAATTGTGAATGATTTAAGAGGATGCTTATTTTCTTGGTACCTACTAAAACCGTTTTTCTCAAATGGTAAACCGGTTTTTGTAACAAAAAACCAATTTTTGTAACAAAAAACCAATTTTTGTAACAAAAAACCGGTTTTTTACATAAAAACCGGTTTTCAGAACCAGTAAACCATTTCCCAAAGGTAAAAACCGGTTTTAAAACGGTAAACTGGTTTTCAGTGCCTAACCAGTTTTGAACCAGTTCTGAACCGGTTCCGAACCGGTTTTAAAAATGTAAACCGGTTTTTAAGAAATGGTAAACCAGAACTGGATTTGAATGAGGTATGGTGTGGTGTGGTATGGATTTTGTACCATGCACAACCCTAGTTGCCGGTTGATTCACCATGCCATATCCATGTGGTATAACTGGGTAAGATCCCATAAACAAAGAGATGATCTCGTATTACACTTGGTGGTTGTGGGGTTCGATTCACACAATTACAACAAGGACATGAATAAGTTACATCAACTTCGGGAACATCAGTTTTGCGAAGATTTGCTTAAGCAAAGTTTATAAACTCTTCGACTCCTTTCGCATATTCATCACTCAGACGATTACTTTGTATCCAACTACGATCCATGGCTACGCTCCAAATAATCAACCAAGTATTAATTGTTAAAACAAAATCAAACTATCACATCAAACCAAGATAGTAAAAATAAATTCATAAATCAATAAAGAGAAGTAAATTTATGTATCAAAGTAAAACAATAAAGAGAAGTAAATTTATAGAACTCATCATTCATTGATGATTAATCAAAATCACAAATTATTGTCAATAAAATCCCATCTCACATAACTTGAATGTTCCCCATGAATCCTTTTAATGAAGGGGAATGAAATGAACAAAAGTAGTTTACAAAGAAATCAATTTGTTAACTCTTACACATGTGTGTGTATCTAAGAACCAATGTATTATATTTATGTAATTATAAAAAAAGTTACCATTTTGGGGAAATCATAAAATCACATTAGTTAGAAATAAAGAATATTGCTGAAAGAGTTTAGATGAAGACTCACTGTAATGTCGAGACTAGGACTCCAAATCTGTTATTATGTATCAAAGAAATCAACTTTAAAGCAAGGAGACCAATATGTGCACCTGAAATAGTATTCATTCATCTTAGTAAAAAACTCTAACAGTCATAGACCAATAGGGCACACAGCAACCAACAGAGAGAGAGAGAGAAAACCATTCAGAACTAAAAGTATCCACATTAGCAGACATACCAATTGTATATAAAGAATTAGTTTGACTTACTGCTTCAATCTAATGCAAGAGTGCAAGTTTTCTCGAGCTTTACCATCTTGAACTGATAAAGCAAGATTCTGTTCAGAGAGAAAGAAAGGATTTAGCCAGATGATCAATTACTATATGGTTTCCAAATACAGATATCAAGAACCAATGACCATTACAAATACAGAACATAGAATGCAACATGACTACATAGTTTCCACACCCTAAGACAAACAAGTGACAAGCCAATATATATAACAAAACCAATTATCATCAAAGTGTGTTGGAGAAGCCAAAACTAATGAACCTTCTCAAGTTCCCAAAACTAATGAACCTTCTCAAGTTGCTTCCAAGGCAGAGAAGGAACCTTCTCAAAGTGTGTTGGAGAAGCCAAAGGAACCTTTTGTTGTTGAGGATACTGAAATGCAACCTTCTGAAAATGTTCCTGTAGTTGAAAAGAGTCCATATGATAAACTAAAAATTTCACCAATCCTAAACCCTCATGCATCTTGAGCTTATGTTAATGCTAATAATTTAATCTTAATAATTAGTAGTACCTAAGAGAAATTAGGATATAGAAATAACAATGAGCTTTAAAGTTTTCATTGTTTTGATCACATGGATGCTGTTGCCATACAACTTCCAAAAGGTCAGACAACTTGAAAAGTACATGGACACTAAAGTAAAGGTTGAAAACAATGAGACAAGCCAGCTAAACAACCCCCAAAACAATGTATTAGTTGTTTTTTCCCTTCAAAACACTCCATATTTGGATGAGAAACGCATATAAACCATTTTATAATCTAGTAGAGAGATCCAGATTGAATTACTTACGACTTGTTGGCCTAGCAAGTCTTTGTACTTTTGTATTCAGTAAGATAAGGTATGTTATAGCATCCCAAACAGATCGCTACTATACCAATGCACAAATTGCAGAATAGTTTATGGAATCATCATCAGAAAAGCAACACGGAGAAGGACCAACTCTATTTCATCATAAATCTTTGATACTGAAAGGATTTCAACTGACTTTGAAAGAAAGCGAAAGGAATTGAATCAAGAGTGGAGAATTGTATTAACAATTCTAGTTTTTAGTTCCAGCAAAGTGTAATGAAAGTAGTTCGAGAGTGCTTATCTTCTCTCCACAATTACAACGAATTTCTAATTGCCTAATACATTCTTCTAGATTTTCCAATGTTAAGATTTTCCAAAAACACTGGTGCTCTCTATCTTAAATGGTAATATTTTTATTGGCACCAACTTTGCTGTGCTCTCTATCTATACAGGTGCCTTCATGGAAATATGATTACTAGTTTAATATTTGCTGAACTTTGTAATGTGTCTAAAGATGTGAGTTAAGTTAACATCTATGGTTACATCTCCATTTGTATTACTTTTAAGTTTTGCAAATGTCTATTGCTAAGTTGCTTCTTTACTTTTGTGGTTCAATGAACTTTTACTGCGAAGCAAATTTGTTCATTTTATCTTATGCATTTTATTGAAGTCATTGGTCTAGTTAGTTGGTAGAGGAAGCTTGGAAAGAGTGGCAGAATATTACTCCATGCATACTTATAAGCAACAAAATGATCACATGATTGTCCAGGTGAGTCACTAAAGTAGAGCTTTTTTTATGAGGTTTTTTCTATTATTATGTGATCAATAACTATTATTAATGTCAACTGTTAGAGCAGCACAAGAAAGAACTAACAGAGATTATGAGTATATGCAGTGTTTTTGGAAAATCTTAACATTAGGTATGTCTTCTCTCCATAAGTTAGGCAAATGAACAAACATATGGTGTGCACAAGTGAAACAAGCTGAAAAGCTACTCAGCTAAAAAATGAATGAGTTAAAAAGAGACAAAAAGAAGATACTAAAAATGACATGAATGAAGCAGATAGGAAAGGTACATACCTAGTACCCAAAAACCTTGGTAGGGCCACCGGCGACGGAGGGAGGGAAAGAGAGCGTTGAGTGCGTTGAGGTCCGGCAACGCCCTTCTCCTTCTTTCGTTCACTTCTGTTCAGGGAGAAAGAGAGCGTTGAGTGCGTTGAGGTTCGCGAAGGAGAGGACCAGCGAACCGGCGACGGAGGGAGGGACAAGAAGAGAGCGTTTACAGTGCGTTAAGGTTCGCGAAGGAGGGGGAGGGAGAAGAAGAGAGCGACAGAGGGAGGAGGCAGCGACGTTTACGGGGAGGCAGCGAGAATGTTTACAGGGAGGCAGCGATGTTCAGAGAGAGCGAGAGAGTATTCAAAGAGGGCGAGACAGCGTTTAGGGTGCGAAGGAATGGGAAAAAAGTAAGAGGATTCAGACTTTTAGCGTCGGTTGTTTTAAACAACCGATGCTAAAGGTCTCACGCAAATACACTTTTAGCATCGGTTGTTTAAACAACTGATGCTAAAAGTGTATTTGCGTGAGACCTTTAGCATCGGTTGTTTAAACAACCGGCGCTAAAAGTCTGACACATATACTTTTAGCATCGGTTGTTTAAACAACTGATGCTAAAGGTCTCACGCAAACACACTTTTAGCATCGGTTGTTTAAACAACCGATGCTAAAAGTATATGCGTCAGACTTTTAGCATCGGTTGTTTAAACAACCGATGCTAAAAGTCTGACGCATATACTTTTAGCATCGGTTGTTTAAACACTCGATGCTAAATGTTGGCGCGAAAACTAAAAACTTCAATTTAATTACAAATTTGCCACCGCGTCTACATTTAGCATCGGTTGTTCAAACAACCGATGCTAAATGATGCTTTTTAATGTCTATTTTCCACTAGTGTATAGACTTGGGATGGCCCAATCGCTCACACCAAACAACAAATTTATTGTGATTTGTAAACTTCTAGTTTACAAAAACATGTGTTTCAATTGCATTGACATAAGTGTAGCACAAACCAGAAAAAAAGTGGGCAACTTTTCCACTACACTTATTTTTTTCAAAGTATGTCTCGTTATATAAAGATATTCAATATCTCCTTCATTTCTTGTTTCAATATGATATCCATTAGACAGATATTTTTGAAACTTAATAAACTTCTGAGACTTGGGAGAATATAATGCATTCTCAATGTGTAATATTTTCCTCCAGATAAGGGTTGTTATATCTTCCAGTGCCTTCAATTATCTTTGAAGTGCCAGATATATTACTAATAGTGATTTCTTGCCTCACTAAGTAAGAGAAATATTGTCATCCCATAAAATTGTATGGGTAGTTGCACTATCAGTGAGGCATATATCTCCGTTATTGATGCTAGTCTCAATACTCATTCTATCCAATAAATAAATGATAACAGATAAGCATGAGAAGAAAAAATAACAACATTATAATTAAATTATTTAAACATAATCTATGGAGGTTGAAAATACACTTAAATATAAATCTTTATTATCATTAGCATAGGAATTTGAAAACATAACATAAAATTTTTATTATCATTAACATAGGAATCTCAAAGACACTCTTAAACGTAAAACTTTATTATTATAGAAATACATAGGAAATCTACATCTTGATTATACTTCAATCTTCAATGAGGAGATCAATTCTTCCGTTAGGATCAGCAAAGAAATCATAAACGTCTAAGTGAATAACATTCATATTATCATCATTTTCGTAGTCTCAATCTTTTTATCTTTATTTTTAAATGATTGTTGATATAGATCAACAAGATAATTTGGTGTACGACAATTACGACCCCAATGACCTTTTCCCTCACAAAGATAGCAAATATTTTCATTATTTTCGCTACTATGCCCACCTTCTTCATTCTTTCCAACATTTTTCCACTTCTGGAGAAAAGATGTGTTCTTTTAATTTCCACGACGACTATGATCAAGACCACGAGCACGCCCATAGCCATGACCATGACACGCCCACGAGTTTTCTAATAGAGATTGTGTGTTGCTACATTCATTTTTGGGAATGCAGTAGTACCAGTGGAACAAGCCTCATGATTTTTCATCAAAAGTTCATTATGGTCCTCAACCACAAAAAGGCAAAAAATCAAGTTAGAATATTTCTTAAAACCCTTTTCTTGATATTGCTGCTGCAGGAGTACATCAGAAGCATGAAAAGTGGAGAATGTTTTTCTAACGTGCTTCTGCAACAACAATATTGAGAAAAGGGCTTTAAGAAATATTATGACTTGCTTTCTTGCCTTCTTGTGGCCGAGTAAGATAATGAACTATGATCAAGAAGTATTCTGACTTAATTTCTTTCCTTCTTAGAACAATACACAATCACTATGGAAAAACCCGTGGTCGTGGCCGTCACTGTGGCTATGGTCATAGTCTTGATCATAGTCGCAGTGGGAAATACAAGAACACGTTTTTTCACCAGAAATGGAAAAATGTTGGAAAGAATAAAAAAAGGTGGGGAAAGTAGCAAAAATAGTGAAAATATTTGCTATAGTTGTGGAGGCAAATGTCATTGGGGGTCGTACTTATCGTACACCAAAACATCTTGTTGATCTCTATTAGCAATCACTTAAAAATAAAGATAAAATATTGAGACTCATTATGCTTATGAAGATGATGATAATATGGATGTTACTCATTAGACGTTTCTGATTTCTTTGCTGATCCTGATGGAAGAATTGATCACCTTATTGAAGATGAAAGTATAATCAACACATAGATTTCGTATATATTTAAATAATAATAAAGTTTTACGTTTTAGAGTGTCTTTGAGATTCCTATGTTAATGATAATAAAAGTTTTATGTTGTGTTTTGAATTTCCTTTGTTAATGAAAATAAAGCTTTATATTTAAGTGTTCTTTCATCCTTCGTATATTATGTTTAAATAATTTAATTATAATGTTGTTATTTTCTTCTTCTTATGTTTAAAAGATAAAAATACTTCTCTTATTTAGTGAAGCCAGAAACCACTATTAGTACTATATCTGGTACTTCGAAGATAATTGAAAGCTCCGGAAGAGCTAGTATACTGTTATTTGGGGCAACAAATTTACACATTGAGAATGCATTATATTCCCCCAATTCTCATAGAAATTCATTTAAGTTTCAAGGATATCTGTCTAAATGGATATCATATTGAAACAAAAAATGAAGGAGATATTGAATATCTTTATATAACGAGACATACTTTGAATAAACTAAGCGCAGTCAAAAAGTTGCCTACTTTTTACTCTGTTTTGTACTACACTTATATCAATACAATTGAAACCCATGGTATTGGAAACCAAAAGTTTACAAATCACAATAAATTTGTTGTTTGGCATGACTAGTTAGGCCATCCCGAGTCTATAATGATGCAAAGAATAATTGAAAATTCATGTGGTCATCAGTTGAAGAACTGACTCATTCTTCAATCTAAAAAGTTCTCATGTACCTCTTGTTCACAAGGGAAGTTGATAATTAGACCATAACCAGCAAAAAAATATAAGCGAATCTCTCAACTTTTTAGAACGTATATACATGGTGGTATTTGTAATCCAATACACCCACCATGTAGACCATTTAGATATTTTATAGTTTTAATTGATGCATCAACTAAATTGTCACATGCTTGTTTGTTGTAAATATTCAACCAAGGAATTTGTAAATATGCTTAGTCAACTTCCTCGTCCTTGTATTAAAGGAGATAAATTAGCTATTTCTATTCCGGAGGAAGAATATGTTGCGGGTCTTGAGGGATGCAAGACACACCTTCACGAGAGATTTTTATTATCAAAGAGAGATACTCCAATCAAGATTGACGTTTTGCACTCCAAACTTCAAGATCTTTGGAAACCAACAGGTAAGTGGGGTCTAATCTCTCTGGGAAAGGGTTATTATGAATTTTCCTTTTCTTATATTGATGATTTACGTAGAATTCAGTCGCAGCCTTCTTGGAACTGCTCTCTTGGTTTGCTACGGTTGTTTGCCTGGCAGCCTGACTTTAATTCTTTAAATATAAAACATACAAATGCTCAATGTTGGATTAGGCTGACAGGTCTTGCTCAAGACTATTGGTGCCCCAAAATTTTATTTGCTATAGCTAGTAGTGTTGGGACACCAATCTGTCTGGATGATACTACTAGCAAAAATTCCTTTGATAGAGCTTTTGGTCATTTTGCTCGTATTCTAGTTGATACTGATTTGAAATCCAAACTTAGAAATCAAATTCTTGTTGAGAGATCTGGTTATGCTTTCTTTGTGGGAATTGAATATGAAAATTTACCTTTCTTTTGCTTGAATTGCATGAATATTGGTCATGATACTAGCAATTGTAATAAAATGAAACATTCAAGAGTGGAGAACAATAAGGAGCAAAAGGTCCAAGAAAATGTTTCTCAGCCAAAAATAGTTGCTAAATATGTCCCAAAGGTGAAGGATACCAACAACGCTTTTTTTTAATAAGCAAATGGCTCAAGTTCTAAGTATTCTTGTGAATAAGGAAGCCTTCAAAGGTGTCAATAATGTTTCTTGGGATGGTTTTGATGTCAATCCTTTAATGGGGCTTGCCCAACCTTCTAATGCCCAACAAACTTTTCCTTTGGATAAGCAAGTGGAATCATTCCAATGTGATTAAGGAAACTGTCGCTAAATATAATGAAGCTTTAGACTCTGTCCAATTTGTCCAAGACTCATTTGCTCCTGAGGAGGGTAAGCAAGCTCCGCTTGAGGTTAACCAGCTGCAGAAGACATCTTTGAACTCAGTTCAGAAGTTGACTACTGCTCCTATCTCGAGTACTCGGGTTGCCACTGTAGACATTGTTGTGCATATTTGTCCTAGATCTGATACTATCAGTGGTTGTAATATTGAAACCCCAGTTGTTCATTCTAATCTCAAGGTGGTTAACGATATGCAAATTGTTGGTCGACTTTAGACCCATTCTGGTAGTGATTCCGATGAGGAACAAAATTCAGAATCAGGAGACTCCAAGGCTGTGTCTTCTAAGTATTTGGCTGATGACAATAACAATTTCAAAGAGATTTTGTCTAAATTCAAGAAGAAAAAAATATAAGAAAGAAACAATTTAAGATTCAAAAGAAGGCTGGCTATTTGACCCGATCTAAGGGTAGTATCCAACAATCTTCTCAATGTTAAAGACTCTCTTTTGGAATGTCAAGGGTATTGGTAATCCTGACACAAGAGTAGTGTTAAAAAAGCTTTGTAAGTTACATGAGCCGGATTTTCTGTTTATTTCTGAGACTTGGGCTGGTATAAATCAACCTCCCTCTAATTTTTTCTCTAAGTTGAATTTGAAGTTGTTTGCTGAAAAGAATAGAGGGTCTTTGTCCTCTAATCTTTGGTGTTTTTGCACTGATGATTATAGTCCTACTGTTATTTCTTCTCCTAGCCAGCAAGTGGCTTTCTCGTTAGTTGTGGATAATCAAAATCTTTTTTTCTCCACCATTTATGCTGCGTCAACCAATTACATTTCCAGGAGACAACTATGGAGTGATTTGACTGACCTGCAGCGGAATCACTCATCTCCTTGGGGTTTCATTGGGGATTTTAATGTTGTTATGGGTGCTCATGAGCACAGAGGAAGGGGGATTCCTTTTGCTATTTCTTGTGGTGAGTTCTCGTCCTGGACTGACGTGAATCAATTGATCCATATTCCTATGAGAGGATCTCAATATACTTGGTCTAATGGCTGACTTGGAAGTAATTATACTAAGAAGAGACTTGACAGATCCGTCTATAATGAGGCTTGGCTTAATTTTTTGGATAGTGTGGATTGTTGCACTCTTACTAGAAGTATGTCTGATCATTATCCGCTTCTCTTGCTTATGAAAAAAAGACTCATCAAAAGCGTTGTTCTTTAAAATTTATGAAAATGTGGGCTCAACACCCTGACTGTAAAAGGGCAGTCTCTGAGGCTTGGGACTTTCCTGTTTTTGACTGCCACATGCATGTCTTATCTCAGAAAATGAAAAACTTGAAGGCTAAGCTCAAAGATTGGAATACTTCTGTTTTCGATAATGTTTTTGCCAATGTTAATGAAGCTTTGGTCAAGCTTGATAATATCCAAGAGCAAATTAATAATCTAGGAGGTTCTGATACGCTTTTCTCTCTTAAGAAGGAGGCTCAAACCAATTTGCAGATAGCTTTAAATTATGAAGAGGCTTATTGGAAGGAGAAATCTAGAGTCAACTGGCATAATTTTGGGGATAGAAATACTGTTTTTTTTTTCATAAAATGACCAAGATAAAAAAGGTTACCAAGAAATTTTTTGTTATGAAGGATGGTGACAATATTCTTTCTGGTGCCACTGATATTGAAAACCATATTTTGGACTATTATCGGAATTTGTTTTCGGTGAACAATGATTGTCGCTCCAATAGTCTTATTAGGGATGTAATTCCTTCCTTAGTCTCGGATCATGACAATGTTATGCTCACTAACTTTCCTTTTATGGATGAGATTAAGTATGTTGTCTTTTCTCTTAAAGGAGATGGCACCCCTGGTCCTGATGGGTTTGGAGGTTTCTTTTTCCAACACTACTGGGATATTCTTGCTCATGATGTTTACAATGCTGTCCTGCAATTTTTTCAACAAGGTTGGATGCTCCCTAATTTTAACTCTAATATTGTTGCCCTGATTCCTAAAGTTGATGGAGCGGACAAAATTGAGCATTATAGACCTAAAGCTCTTGCTAAATTTAAATTTAAAATTATCACCAAAGTTATAGCTGACAGATTTGCTCATGTTGCTCCAATTATTATTACTGAAAATCAGATGGGATTTGTGAAAGGTAGAAATATTTCTGATTGTATTTGCAGTGCCTCTGATTCTATTAATTTGCTTCAGAAAAATGCTTTTGGTGGTCAACTAGCTTTGAAAATTGATATCAAAAAATCTTTTGATACTTTAGACTGGAACTTTTGACTTCAAGTTTTGGAAGCTTTTGGTTTCAATGATAAATTTTGTTCTTGGATAAATGCTATTATGCACTCGACTAAGCTCTCTTTTTCTATTAATGGCTCTGTTGTTGGTTTCTTTGGCTGCTGTAACAGCTCAGGTCCAACGCATTGGCCACCCCAGCACTATTACATCACGGTCTTCTCTACCCCCCTTGTAGAATTTTTGCCTTCCGTGGGAGGTGTGTTTAACTTGCACTTATGCCTCAGGTGCAAGGTTCGATTCCCACGGAAGGCAAAAATTCTACAAGGGGGGTAGAGAAGACCGTGATGTAATAGTGCTGGGGTGGCCAATGCGTTGGACCTGGGCTGTTACAGCTGCAAGAGGGGTGTTAGACAAGGAGATCCTTTGTCCCCTCTTCTTTTCTGTTTGGCTGAAGATGTTCTTAGTAGAGGCATTTTCAAACTTGCAGAAGACGGTAAACTTCAGCTTATGGTAGGCCCCAGAGGTTTCAGTATGCCTAGTCATGTTTTGTATGCTGATGATATTATGATTTTTTGTAGAGCTACAAAAAAGAGTCCTTCCAGTTTGTTGGACCTCTTTTTCTTTCATGAGGAAGCCTCTAGCCAGGTCATTAGTAAAGATAAATCTAAGTTTTTCTTTGGAAGCATATCCCACTCTCGTATTTCGGCCATCTCTTCTTTGCTTGGGTTTTCTCAAGGCTCTGTTCCCTTTAATTATTCTGGTGTCCCTTTATTCAAAGGAAAGCCCCAGAGAATTCATTTATTGCCTATTGCTGATAGAATTAAGGCTAAGTTATCCTCATAGAAAGGTTCGCTTTTATCTATCATGGGTAGAGTTCAATTGGTTAACTTTGTCATTCTGAGCATGTTGGTTTATAACTTTCGTATTTATGCTTGGCCTGCTAACCGCCTCAATACTGTTGACACTTGGATTAGAAATTGTGCGGTCTGGAGATATTAATTCCAGGAAAATTGTCACGGTTGCTTGTAGTAAGGTGTGCAAGCCGTTTCAAGAAGGCAGTTTGGGTCTGAGATCTATCAAAGCTATTAATAGGGCTGGCATGTTAAAGCTTCGGTGGTATTTCTTATCTACCAACTTACAGTGGTATCTTCTTCTGAAAGCTAGGGTCTATAAAAATAATAAGACAGTTAATTATCATGTCTCATCCTCTATTTGGCTTGGCGTTAAATCTTGTATTTCTGTGATTCTTGAGCACTCAACATGGAGGCTTGGAAATGGTATTAGGATAAACTTTTGGACTGAGTCTTGGCTCTCTAGGCCTATTGATAACTCATATTTATATGAGTTATTTATGCTCTTAGTACTTAGAATCACGCAAGTTTTCAAGTAATATTCCAGCTTTATTTAGCAAATATCAGTTATTTAGAGAAAAGAAGGGTTAGAAGCTAATTTGTTATCATTTGGCACAGTTAGTGCCTCTGTGAATGTTTTAATGCCTTTGTTCAGTGTTACAGCATTAAGCGCTATATCGCTATATGACGGTGGGCCAGCTGGAGATCAAAAAGAAAAGTTACATTTTGGCGCCTCACTCTTTATGTCAAATCAGAGCCTCATTTCTCTGCGCCTAGGACTGACGCAGCTGCCAACCATTAGCTAGCGTGGACACTTGTCCACTTGTTATTGAAGGATCATTTTTGGTAGGTGAGATATGTCAAGTCCACCTTTTGAAAAGCTACTTTTTGGGGAATAAAGAAATATATCTATCATCTTCTCCAAAGAACTTCACACATTCGAGACTTGGAGAGTTTTTAGAGAGAAAAACTTGACACCATTTCCCTCCATTAATTCTCCATTTCAAGCTTTTATTTTTCAAGTGAAGATCATCATTTCTTATGCTGTGAAGCTGTGCTATAGCGTCATCAGCCGTTTATGAATAGGAAATCACGTTTTGTATCTTTTGCAACCTTGACTCTTCTTGTTATTTTCGGTAATATGAACATTCTAGTTTTTATTGTGTTGATGATGCTCATCATGAGCTAAACACTTAGTAGTTGGATTGCTTAGAGCTTTGTAATGACTTTTTAGCATTGCTAATATAATATTGTGATGTTTGCGTTTCAATCTTTGTGCTTTAATGCTTTCAAACTTATTTTGGGATTGGCCAACTAAAATGGGTACATTCGTAGGTACAGACATGGTCTACGATTCTAACTCAAAGGTTGATATGAATGA
Organism: Astragalus membranaceus; assembly: GCA_039519185.1. Taxonomy (NCBI): domain Eukaryota; kingdom Viridiplantae; phylum Streptophyta; class Magnoliopsida; order Fabales; family Fabaceae; genus Astragalus; species Astragalus membranaceus. Next base: position 73,272,457 of record CM076851.1, read on the forward strand.
AAGGTTGTTTAAAGACATTTAAACAACCCTTGCTTAATCCTAGACATAGGAGAGCAATAGTTCATAAGGTGAAACTGTGGGTTCTTTATTATACAGGGGTGAACTTATTTAGAACGTAGACATAAGAGTCTTGTAACGAAACTCTGGCTTCAGTGACTGAAAAGCACAACATCATATGCTACAGCACTTAGCGCTATAGCGTCCAATGTTATAGCGCTTTACTTTAATGGATTTACTTAGGGAAGAGCAGTCCAACTCATTTTATTAACACTTGAACCTTCTCACTGTTTTCATTCAACATCTTTATTATTTTTATGCCCATAAACTTGCTGTTATTATTCTGCTTGGTTCACTAGTGTGTTAACCACTTAAACTTTAAAATTAACATCAATCCCTGTGGGTACGATCTCTACTTATCAATATATTACTTGTTGCGATTGTGTACACTTGCACAAACTACTTTTCGCACAACAAGTTTTTGGCGCCGTTGCCGGGGATTGCATTTAATTTTTATTGTTTAAGTTCTTAGCATTTAGTGAAGACTTCACTCTGGTGTTTGTTCCTTGGTGCTATAGCAACAAGTGCTATAGCGCATGCCCAGGCCCCAACCACCAGAATTTGAGTTGGATCCTGAACCAGAAAGGAGATTTAGGAGACTAAGACGCCTTCAAAGATTACAACAACTTAGACCTACAATGTCTGATCACTGTGGTAGGGACTTCAATTCCTTTAGTTCGAGAGGAGACATCCTATAAGGTGCTATGGATATTGGCCCTGCACCAGGCGCCAAATCTATAGAGAATTCTACCTCTCGTTCTGGAGGTAAAGAGGAGACTTCCTCGGGAAAAACATCTAAGAATTCATTAACAACTTGAGTAGAGGATAAATCCAAATTTCCTTCAGTTGATGCAGACAAAATAACAACAAAAACTTCCGCACCTTGGAATAGAGACTGGCTGGCTGAGGTGAACGAAATAACACCATCATCTGCCGGTAGTGAATGCCCCGCTGCTTCAGAAGGAAAATTAATTTCACGATTGAAACAGTCAATCGTAATGTGATTGGAAGTCATCCAATTCATTTCCAACACGATCTCCATTCCTCTCATAGGCAGACAGATAAAATCAACAACAAAGTCCCTGCTTCCTATGGTGAGCAGACAGTTAAGGCATAATGATTGGGTTCGCACACGACCCCTTGCAGCGGTAAGGATAGATATTGGCTCGGATATAGGAGATACTATTAATCCTAACCGTTCAGCACATGTTTCAGAGATAAAACAATGAGTAGCACCAGAATCATACAGAATACTAACAGTTTGATGAAAGATAGAACCTGTACCCCTTATAAGATTATCAGCGGGCTTGATGGTCTTAGCATCCAGAGTGTTGACTCGAGCCTGTCTCGGAGCATCAGGAGACTCCAAGAAAGCTTTCCTTGACGGACAATTATTAGCATAATGGCCCACTTCTTTACAAAGGTAACACTGGTTCGGTCCCCCTTGACATTTGCCTCGATGAAATTTCTTGCAGAAGTCGCACTTGTTAGGCCTGGCAGAGTCACTTGACTGGATTTGTTTCCCTTTATCCCTATTCCCTCTATATCTAGGGTTTGAAGAAGTTGGCTCATTACCCTTCTTCTTATCCTTCCAGAATTCTTTCCTTTCAGCATACATTCTTTTAAGATCGCTCTCAGCTGAATGAGCTTGTTGAACCAAAGCAGGATAAGTGGTCATGGAGTAAGAACTGAGACCTTGATTCACATCTCCTCTGAGACCTTGTCTGAACATTACCATTTTCCACCTATCATCAGTAGCGGTGGTCCCCAATTCATAGAATTGTGACAACCTCTCAAATTTTGCAGCGTATTCCCCAACTGTCATCTCTCCCTGTTTCAAACTCAGAAATTCCATCTGTTTATCAAGTCTTTGGGAGTCGGGAAAATAATGACCCAAAAACAACTCCTTGAAATTATTCCACTCAAGTGGAGTTCCTTGATTTTGAAGCATTCTACGAGCGTTAACCCACCAAGTGTGAGCATCCTCGTCCAGAGCGTTAGCAGCGCAAATTACTTTTTCTCCTTCATTGCATTGCAAGGTATCAAAGATCCGTTCCATGGCATCTACCCAGAAATGGGCCTTCATTGCCTCGGATCCTCCTTTGAAGGTTGGGGGTTTCATTTTCAGAAACCGGAAATACACCCTGTTGGGATCCTCAGGTGTTGGCACATTGACTGGCTCAGCTGGTTGAGGTTGAGGCATCTGATGCATCTGCTGCATTTGAGCCATTTGAGCCATCTGTTGTTGTTGCATTAGCATCATGTCATTCATCATCTTCTGTTGAGTCTCGATGACATTCTGCATCCATTCTTGATGAGGATCAACAGGTGGGTTTCTTCTACCTCTTCCAGCCATGATTCTGCGAAGTATGCACAAAGTATTAAGTTGATCAGGCTCAATGTCTAATAGCATACTAAGGAAAATCAGACTTAGAAGACGTAAAAGACTCTTAACCTCTAAGTCCGACTAGGTCGAACTGCTCTGATACCAAATGTAACACCCCGGTATTTCTAACATGTAGAGAGACCGAAAGATGCACAGATGCGGAAGTTCAGAGGACACAGTTCCTGTTTAAGTTTTGGACATACAAACTTTTTCCGAAATAAACATAGTTGGAAATAACATTACTTCATAAAATGGAAGTTTATCGGTTCCATACCGAGTGGATTACAATATCCAAGTCCAAATACCAAACAGAAACGTAAACGGTTTATATAACTCATAATCAATACAAGTTTATACAACCAAAAGACAACAAAAGAACAAAGGATCAAATGACTAAGTCTTCAGCACCTCCAAGAGTATACCAACTACTCGTGCACAATAGTCTTCCTTTTTCCCTGCTTCTCTGAAAAACAACAATTATGGATAGGGTGAGATAACATTATCTCAGTGAGTCCTACCGTGCCCCCTCACTGACACTCGGTTCAATTTATTAAACCGTTACAACAAAGGCTGACATAACAATGTCTTATTTATTAATCGAAATGCCGACCGTGCAACAACCACTAATCCCGGCAACTCGTATTCATAAATTATTACTCGAAACGCCGACCGTGCAAGAACCACTACTCCCGGCGAATCGTGTGTTTAGTCTTAGCATAAACCGGCCGTGCAAGAACCACTAATCCCGGTAACCCGTGAGTTGACCACGCCAAAACACATTCAGGGCCTAGGGTGAGGGCTCATGACTTCCCTTCCTAGTATGCTACTTGTCGGGTCGTCACCCAACGCAATACGTATGACAATACGCATCAAGTTCTTGAGAGTTAGATAATTTATATCTTTTCGATCACCAAATGGATCAATTACATAAGCTCATTAGATAATTTATATCTTATTGATCTATAACCCGTTTTGATGAATCTATAAACATCCGGCATTATAATCATATACAGTTGACATATATATATATATATATATATATATATATATATATATATATATATATATATATAAATATATATTCATTCTATCCATCAGACGGTGTACTCACACGTATACTAGGGTTTCGGTTTTTCGATCAATATACCTTTCAACTTCTCTTCAAAATTAAGAGTTGAACAAGTTCGAAATAAGGTTTTCAGTAAGGCAATCCCTTTTTGAATGGTTGAGAAAGAAATTAGAAAGGGTTCGGGATCAAACGGAGCAACAAAACGAGAAAACGGAAGCCGGTAACAGGACCTCACGCACGACCCGTGCCCAGGGGCGCACGACCCGTGCGTGGTGCACTACTCAGAACCCATCTACCAGAAAGAAACGCACGATCCGTGCCCAGGGGCGCACGATCCGTGTGTCCCGTTCTGTTTCCAGAATTTCCAACCCGAAGCAGGCGCACGATCCGTGCCCAAGGGCGCACGGTCCGTGCGACCTGTGTCTGTTACCAGAATTTCACATTTTTCTCATTTTCGCTCTCCGTTCTCGTCCGATTCGATTTCTAATTTCAATCACCTGAAACTCAGAAAATTTCCAGAATATATATATTTCTAGTAGTACACAATTCATTTCATTTCAACGATTTAAATCAAAATCTCACTTAAACCGTAAAACACCGTTTTGACTCAAAAACGCTTTTCCGTTCTAAGTCTTTTGTAAACAGAAAATGCGACCAAGGGATTCCATATCGAAAACAAGTTCAGAATATCAAAATGCCCTATCGTGAGTAGAACTCACCGTTACACCGAAGTTCGAGAGTTGGATCGAAAGCAAAGTCACCGAAACGAAAAGTACACGAACGCTCCCCGCTAGAACTCGAACCGATCTCCAAACGGCAATCTCCACCACTAGAGCGACTGGGACAGCAACCTGGTCCTTCACAACTTCCTCCAAGTCGAAAATGCAAGCTTGACACTCCACTTCCCACAACTACAACATGACATGCAGCACCATTAAAGTTCAAAACTCCATTATTTCTCTTGGAGCTTCAAGGGAGGCTGAACATGGTAGTGGATGATCTAGGGGGAGTTAGCTTCTGAAAGTGGTACCATTGAAAAGAGGATGAAAAATGAGAGAAAGAGGTGTGAAGAAAGCTTACATGCAAGAGGGGATGATGGTGGTGGTAGCCTCTCCCTCTCCTTCTCCCTTCGCCTCCCTCTTCTTTCTCTTCTACAGCTGGTCAATTGATAAGTGAGAGAGTGAGGGAGGGTCCAGGTGTGTATGGGCTGAGGGGGATTTTAAAGGATGGTGAAAAGGCCATTTTGCCCTTGGCCCATAAAATGATAGTTTAGGTGTTGGGAATCTCCCTCGGTATAAAATTTTCTCGATTAATCCGTTTCCGATCCGTATCTCTCAATTCTTTCGGTTCATGATTAATTATGACCTTCATAATTATAATTTAATAACTAGGGGTGTGAAAAGACAGGTTTTCCCTTAGGCTCCAATTCCTCATTTTACTATGAATAGGCCACCCTTGAATGGAGAAAAGGTTTTCTTGATTATTTTCCCGACATATAAGTCCCCGAGACACGACTAATTATTCCCACAAATAATTAATCGGTCTTAGGTATCATAGTACGAGTCTTTAAAATTAGGGATGTTACAAAGGAAGTCCAACCCTATTATGTCTTGCAGGTGATTAGGGTTTCAGTATGAACAAATAGTGGATCATTACCTTCCACTACAGAAGCTTCAACTTCTCATGCAGCAGGGAAGGAGCATGTCAAGGCTATATCTCGGAGAAGTGGGAAAGATTTGGAAGGGCCATCAACTGCTCAACGTGATGGAACAAAAGAAAATGAAAAAAATAAAAAAATTTGAAAAAGAAAAAAAATCTTCTTCAGACGTTATAGCATCTGATGTTGCACCTGCTCCATCACCTAAGCTTGTTCCAGAATATCCTGCTCCTCCTTATCCACAAAGATTAAAGAAGGCATGGGAGGACAAGCAATTCAACACATTTCTAGAGGTGCTGAAACAATTGCATATCAATGTTCCATTGGTTGAGGCCGTCCAACAAATGCCAAACTATGCCAAGTTTATGAAGGATGTCCTCACCAAAAGAAGGAGACTAGGGGAATTTGAAACCGTAGCAATGACTGGGGAATGTAGCATGATCATTCAAAACAAACTCCCTGCATACCAATCACCAAAGATTGGTTCACCATTGACGCCAAGGTGTCAGAAACAAGAGGTTGGGCCAAACCCACCGAAGACTACCATGCCTGGTTTGACAGGATTCACCCTGTCAAGAAAGATGATTGGAAAGCGTGGGGCCTTCGTGACATGATCGCTCTCTCTACCTTCGCCATTCCCCATAATTTTGACGTTCTTTTGCCTTTCTTGGGCTTCTGGTCTTCTAACTTCAATGCCTTTATATTCCCTTGGGGCATGGTCACCCCCACCATTATGGTCGTGGCCGCCATCACTGGCCTACTCACATTTGGCCGAAGCGTCCATCCTGTAAGATTGCCCAGGAAGGTGAACTTAGACCATGTCCATGCTGGAGGGATTTACTCAAAATTTCTGATTGTAAATTCTATGTCTGATGCCAATATTACCGACGAGGAACACACTCCTTTCCTTACGTACTTCTTTTGTAGATTCTTCTATGGCACTGCTTCTGTCGGTGTCGTCCAAGAATTGCAGCCCTTCGTCACCTTGATGGCCAGTGGGGAAGTTTACGCCTGGGCCCCTTATTTTCTTGGCGAGCTCTACCGAGGAATCCAAGTCATGCTCGACCAGATTAGGGACTACGGCCGAGTTTCCAAGATTCAAGGCCCTATGTGGTTTCTCCAGTTGTGGGCCACTCTCTATTTCCCTCATATTCTATCGGTTAGACTGACTATCCCCAAGTCACCGACCACTAAGTGCTTGGGCCCTCAACTCTCGGCCACCCCCTGCCATCGGCTGACTGCGGTTCAAATTATGAAGGAGTTTCTAAAGACAAATGTTGCTGAGATGACGTGGTGTCCTGTGCTGGACAAGAGGTGTGGTCCTACCTGGATCTTTCCTCCTCAAAGAAAAGAAGATCAGCTTTCTCTCTCAGAGCGCAGCGCTGCTCGTGATTATTGGCGGTCCGCTCGGGTATCCAGGGACTTGCCAATTGGCTATCTGGCTACCTCTCGTTACAGCAAGGCCCTCACAGAATATTAATACCCTAACTTTGTCTGTAAATAGTTCAGGTTGATGCAGCATGTCCCTCTTCCTTACCGACCTCTGGATGATCCTCGTCGCCGGGAAGGTTTGACGATGGCCAGGTGAGTAAAATGGTCACTGGCAATTACTACAAGGTCACCGAGAGTGTGTGGGCATACTACGAGGTGTGTCCGGGGAAACCAGTGCCTTTACCAATTGGTGGCTTAGTGTTAAAGACCTAGTCTTCCCTTCGGGCGCTTGATGATTATCTTTCCAAGTACCTCGGTCGTCATCACGTAGCTCCAGCCCCCTCTTCAGCACCGACCAGTACCAGCAGCGTTCCTGCTATCGTTGATAAAACACCTAGCCCCCCCACTTCCATTCGGCGGCCATCCACTCGGACCCAGCCAGTCGCAGGTATGTCATATGTTTTCCGTGGTACACTCGTTATTTCCTCCCCCTGCCTTTTCTTTTATCTCATCCTCGTCCTCTTTCCCACTGTAGCGTCTTCTGCTGATTGTAATGTGGAAGAATACGATGACGATCCTCCCATTACCTTCAGGCGTTTGTCTGCTCGGCGTGCCTCAACAGACTCTCTTTCGCAGCCAGCGGTCTTAGATTCGGTGTTTTCCGCTCTCCTTCTTCTTATTTGCTCGCGCCTTAGATCCCGCTCATAGTTATTTTGCCTGCAGACGACCGATCCCCCGATTTTGGATGCACCTTTGATTACAGCTCATTCTCCCCTTCTTCCTCCTCGGTCAGATCCCAAACCAGTGACTGAGGCGGAGGTGGCTCAATACTTCGCCTCCCAGAGTCAACCTCAAGTAGTTCCCCCTTCGGGAGAAGAAATACAGAAACTGGAGGATGCCCTCCGAGGATGAATTGTTACTGATCCTACCCAGCTCTCAGATTTGAGGTCTCTAGCTTTCAGGCTATCTTCCTCAGATAATATGTCAACGCAGAGGAGGGAGACTCTAAGGGACATAGCCTATCGGCTTCCGGAGATTTTTCGGGACTATTCGGCATCCTATGCTGCTCAGGACGCTGCCCAACAAGCACTGGATCGCCTGAATGGCCTCCAGGCAGAGAAGAAGATGTACCTCTCAATCTACGGTGAGAAAGAAGTGGAACAACGATTGGTGCTAGTCGAGGAGGAGATGATCAGACACCGAATTGAGGACATTGAGTCCCTTTTAACAGGGCTCCAGTTAGAATTGCAGGTTTTACGTCCTCAGCAGGAAGAGGCGACCAAGAAACTAGCCTTGGTCACAGCAGATCAAGCTCGCTTATACAATCAGAGCAAGCCCTTAGATCAACGCATCAAGGAACTAGAGTCTCAAAAGGGAGTCTTCCTCTATGACAAGGAGCGCGGCCAAAGCGAAGTGTTATCCGCAATAGCTTCCTAGGAAAGGCTTCGTATCCGCTTGACAAACTCATCCACCGTTGTTCCTGCTTCAGCTGTCCTCCCTTCTAGTCAGGAGGTGTATGATTCTGTGGAAGGGGAAGGTTCGGCTGCGGGGAAGGAGTAGCCTATCCTCGTACTTAATTTGTTTTTCCACTAGGCCGCCGTTGTGTGGCGAGCCACTATGACAATTTTCTTTATGTATTTACCAAATTTCTTTCCCTTGCATATTTTCCCATAGAGTAGGATAGTATGCCTTGAGATATTTGCCATTGAATTTCTTTTCGAACTCTTCACCGTCGAACATAATTAAACGGTATGCTCCACCGTCGTATACTTCACTTACAATGTAGGGCCCGTCCCAATTCGGGGACCACTTGCCAAACCGGGGATCTTTCCTCTCAAGTGGTAGAATAGCCTTCGACACTAGGTCACCCTCAACAAACTTCTTCGGCTTGACGTGCTTGTTGTAGGCTCGGTCCGTTTTGGCTTTATTCATCTCAGTTCTACTGAGGGCAGCCAGCCTGTCATCGTCCACCGAGTCCAACTCCATTAACATGGCTTGTTGGTATTCATCTATGCCGAGGGCATGCTGTCGAGCCACCCTATGCCACACTGATTTCCAAAGGTAACACGACATCCTGCCCATACACTAGACGATAGGGAGTCACCCCCGTGGCCGTGGACCTAGAATTCCTCATTGCCCATTAGACCTCATTAAATGTCTTGTGCCACCGCCGAGGCTTGTCCTCTATGTTCTTTTTGATGAGCTCGATGATGATTTTGTTGGTAGCCTCTGCCTGCCCATTAGCCTGAGCATAATAAGGAGACGAGTGTCTCATCTTGATGCCATATTCCTGAGCAAAGGCCACCATTTGTTCCTCGGTGAACATGGTGTTACCAAGTGGCTTCAGTCTCAAGAGGGGGGGTGAATTGAGATTTAAAAACTTTTCAGATCTTTTGAAAATGTTTTTCCCCTTTTCAATGACTTAGATCAATTTTCGCGCAGGTTAAGTGGAAGCGAAGGAATTAGAGTATAAAGCAGTAAAGCGGTATAACAGTAAAGCAGGAAAGCAGTAAAGCACGCAGAGATTTATCCTGGTTCGGTCACCTCCTAGTGACCTACGTCCAGTCCTCACACCCTTGTGAGATTTTCCACTAAAACAACAACAAGGCTTACAGGTGCCTTGGAAAACCTTTACAGACTTAGGCACTCTCCTCCTAGGATACCCCACCTATAGAGAGCCCTTAGATCTAATATAACAATAACAAGAGATACCCCACCCCTGTTACAATCAACTGCCCTAGAAAGATACCCCACTTCCTAGTACATGCAGCTACCCTAGAGAGATACCCCACTCCCTAGAACGAAACACAACAATTAAATAATAAACAATTGTAAATGCAGAAATACCTCTAGTGTAGGCAGATATTACAACTTGAAGAATACAACCCCAACTAACTCTTAGCAACAGATCAGCTCAAACAGACCAACGGTGCGTGACGAGCAAAAGTATAAGCGTGAAGAGTTTTCTCAAAAAGTTTTTCTGATTCGTACAAATGGGTTGATGTGTGTTGTGTGTAAAATGAATCGTGAAGCACTGCCTATTTATAGGCTATGAGAAATTCATTTTTACGTTGAAAATAATGTAGGAATCGATTCTTTGTTAAAATGTATTTGATCTAGGAATCGATTTATTTAGGTAAGGAATCGATTTTATCTTTGTTTGTAAAATATGGGAAATCGATTCTTGAGTGCCATGGAAAGCTAGGAATCGATTCTATACTTAGTGAAAATATGTAGGAATCGATTTTCAGCTTGCCTGAGACAAGTGGGAATCGATTCTCAGTTATGTGTAAAAGGTTGGGAATCGATTCTTCCCTTAAAAAATATTTGGCTCAGAAATCGATTTATATACTGAAAGTACATGACCTGAAAATCGATTTATAGCTTTTTTTATTTTACCTGAAAATCGATTTTGATATTTGTTTATGCATGAGGAAATCGATTTTGTTATTTTAAAGGTGATAGAAATGTCTACGTAAATATGCATGCAACTTTAAAAAACTTTGTGAGTGTGTGAGACTTTGATATACGAGCTGACCTTTGAAAGAGCTTACACTTTTTCCTAAGACACACCCAAACCCTAAGGACTACCCTTATATTTAAGGACTACCCTTAAACGTGAATCTTCAGTTCTTGGCTTGCTTGTCTTGGATTGTGACTTTGACGTTTAGTCACTTTTATTGACTTTGACCGTCAATCTTACTTTTGTCTTTTTCATCATCAAAACATATCCTGCAATATCAGGTTACCTGCAACACAAGGTATCCACATTCTCCCCCTTTTTGATGATGACAAAACATTAACTCATCTCAAGGTGGGAGGTTAGTTCAAACAGATAATGTATATGATACTCCCCCTATCATGATGCTCCCCCTGTTTTATTGACTATATGCAAGTAAGTGCAAATGCATGCTGAATATTAAAGCCTTTTTCTAAATATTAAAAACTATATTCTTCTCCCCCTTTTTGTCATGATCAAAGAGGGCAACATGTAATAAAAGATGCGAATCTAACAGCATGAAGAGGAATCAATGATTCCAAGTTCTCTTCGTATGAAGAAAAAGTTTTCTTTTTGTAAAGGTTTTGTAAAAATATCAGCTAGCTGTTTTGCCGATTCCACAAATTCGATTACACAATCCCCTTTTTGGACATGATCTCTAATAAAATGATGTCTTATCTCTATATGCTTGGTCCTAGAGTGTTGGACGGGGTTCTTTGTAAGGTTGATAGCGCTGGTATTGTCGCATTTTATAGGAATATGATCTAGATCTATACCATAGTCAAGAAGTTGTTGCTTCATCCAGAGGATTTGTGCACAACAGCTCCCTGCTGCAACATATTCTGCTTCAGCAGTTGACAGTGCGACACTGACTTGTTTCTTACTGTGCCATGAGACTAATGCACTACCTAGTATGTGACATGTTCCACTAGTGCTTTTTCTATCCAACTTACATCCTGCAAAGTCAGAATCTGAATAACCAATAAGACTACATGTGGCACCTTTTGGGTACCATAGACCAACATTTTGAGTGCCTACTAGATATCTCATTATTCTTTTGACAGCTACTAAATGTGATTCTTTTGGATTTGCTTGATACCTAGCACACATGCAGACACTAAACATGATGTCCGGTCTACTAGCAGTTAAGTAGAGAAGAGAGCCAATCATACCTCGGTATTTGCTTAGTTCTACCGGTTTACCTTCTTCATCTTTGTCTAAGTAGCATGAGGTGCTCATTGGTGTGGGCATTTCTTTTGCTTTGTCCATTTCGAACCTTTTGAGTAGTTCTTTGCAGTACTTTGATTGAGATATGAAAATGCCGTTGTTTGTTTGTTTTATTTGAAGCCCAAGGAAGAAGTTGAGTTCTCCCATCATTGACATTTCAAATTCATTCTGCATAATACTTGAAAATTCTTTGCAAAGCAATTCATTAGTAGCACCGAAAATAATATCATCCACATAAATTTGCACGAGTAAGATGTCATCTTTTGACCTTTTTATAAAAAGTGTAGTGTCAACTTTTCCTCTTTGAAAATCATGATTGAGTAGAAATTTGCTCAATCTTTCGTACCAAGCTCTGGGAGCTTGCTTTAGACCATATAGAGCCTTTTTGAGTTTAAAAAACATGGTCTGGTTTTTCGAAATTTTCAAAACCAGGAGGTTGTTCAACATACACTTCTTCTTGGATAAAACCATTTAAGAAAGCGCTCTTAACATCCATTTGATATAATTTAAAATCCATGATTGATGCAAAAGCAAGTAACATGCGAATAGCTTCTAATCTAGCTACAGGAGCATACGTTTCATCATAGTCTATTCCTTCTTCTTGATTATAACCTTTAGCAACTAGTCTAGCTTTGTTTCTAATTATTATACCTGATTCGTCTAGCTTGTTTTTAAACACCCATTTTGTGCCTATTATCTGGTGTTTATCAGGTCTAGGAACTAGATCCCACACTTCGTTTCTTTCAAACTGATTTAACTCTTCTTGCATAGCAATAGTCCAATGTTCATCAACTACGGCTTCATCTATATTTCTAGGTTCAATTTGAGATAAGAAAGCCATATGATTACATGCATTTCGAAGAGAGTTACGAGTAGTTACCCCTTTTGTTACATCACCTATGACATTTTCAAGCGAGTGATCCCTTGGGATTCTCCATTCCTTGGGAAGTTCACTGCTTGATCCTTCTTCTGACTTCTCTTGAGGGGTGGTTTTTGTTTCTTCTTCTTTCTTCTTCTCACCTGTCTCTAACTCTTCAGGTTCATCTGCAATATCAATAACCTTTCCCAGCCTTTTGGGGTTAGTTTCATCAAATGTAACATGTACAGATTCCTCAATTACCTTATTTCTTTTATTAAAAATTCTAAAGGCCTTGCTAGATAAAGAGTAACCAAGAAAAATTCCTTCATCAGCTTTAGCATCGAATTTACCTAGGTTGTCTTTTCCATTATTCAATACAAAGCATTTGCAACCAAAGGTGTGAAGGTGTGAAATATTTGGTTTTCTCCCCTTGTAAAGTTCATAGGGGGTTTTCTTTAAAATAGGCCTAATTAGAACTCTATTCATAACATAACAAGCAGTACTTACAGCATCCGCCCAAAAATATTTTGGGATGTCATGATCATTTAACATTGTTCTGGCAAGTTCCTCCAATGATCGACTTTTCCTTTCAACAACTCCATTTTGTTGAGGAGTTCTAGGTGCTGAGAAGTTGTGATTTATACCAAGTTCTTCACATAGGAATTCGAATTTTTCATTTTCAAATTCTCCACCGTGATCAGATCGAATTGAGACAATCTTCAGTTCTTTCTCATTTTGAATGCTACGAGCAAGCTTTTTGAATGCTCCAAAAGCTTCGCTCTTGTTTGCCAGAAAGAGAGTCCAGGTATACCTTGAATAATCATCTACTATAACTAGAGCATAGTAATTTCCACCATAACTTTTTGTCCTTGAGGGACCAAATAGATCCATGTGTAACAGCTGCAAAGGTTTGTTAGTAGACACAATATTCTTTGATTTAAATGACACTTTTACCTGTTTACCCTTTTGGCATGCATCACACAATTTATCTTTTTCAAACTTGATATTAGGCAAACCACTAACTAGATCTTTAGACACTAGCTTGTTAAGATGATCCATATGAATATGAGCTGTCCTACGATGCCATAGCCAAGAGTTTTCTTCCTTACTAATGAGGCAACATGCATTATGTGATGAAACACTATCTAAACTCATCATGTATATGTTTTCTACTCTATTTCCTATCATTCTAACTTGTTTACTTTGTTTATCCTCAATGATGCATGAACCTGAGTCAAATATTACCCTATTTCCTTTATCACAAAGTTGGCTAATGCTTAAAAGATTATGTTTAAGTCCTTCAACATAGAGCACATTATCAATAGCAGTAGATAAGTCTTTACCAACTTTACCTTCACCAAGGATTCTTCCTCTGTTATTGTCACCATAAGTCACATGACCGCTTGATCTGGGGGTAAGAGTTAGGAACTTTGTAATATCTCCAGTCATGTGCTTTGAGCATCCGCTGTCAAGGTACCAATCTAACCCCCGTACCTTGAAGCATACCTCGTTTTCATTTTCGCTTTCATGATCAGCCATTAATGCAACTTGAGCTTCTTCATCTTCTGATTCATCTGATGAATCCATGCAGTTGTCTTCCCATGCGATGTAGGCTTTTCTTCCTTTGTTATTTTTGAATGCCTTCTTTTCAGATTTGGAGTCCTTTTTCTGTAGATTAGGACATTCCATTTTCATGTGCCCGGGTTTCCCGCATTCATAACAAGTAGGAGGACCGGATGTACTTTCTTTGCTAGAGAACCTTTTTGATTTGAAGTTCTTCTTTGGATAGTTGTTGCCTTTCATGAACCTTTTGAACTTCCGAACCATAAGAGCCATATTTTCTTCATTTTCATCAATTTCATCATCTGAGTTGTCACTATCATCAAATTGACTAGAACAAGATGCTTTTAGAGCCAAGCTTTTCTTTTTCTTATCTGTATTTTCATACTCAGCTAGGCGAGTGAGTTCTAGTTCGTGCTCTTGAAGTTTACCAAACAGAGTAGCCAGAGTCATAGTAGCTAAATTTCTTGATTCAGCTATAGCAGTAACCTTGGGCTGCCATTCTCTATTCAGACATCTCAGAACTTTGTTGATTAGATCCTCTGCAGGAAATGATTTACCCAACAAGCTTAACTGATTCACAATGTGAGTGAACCTTTTCTGCATTTCTGGTATTGTTTCACCTGTATTCATTCTAAATAATTCGTACTCTCTGATAAGAGTATTTGTTCTTGCCCTTTTCACTTCATTTGTACCCTCATGAGTAACTTGGAGATTATCCCACATTTCTTGGGCAGATTTACAGTTTGAAACTCGAAAAAATTCATCAGGACTTAAAGCAGAAGTAATAATATTTTTGGCACGTAAATTATGTTGCACTTTTCTTTTCTCATCATCAGACCATTCATTTCTACTCTTAATAGTAAGAATACCATCTACTAAGTGTGTGGGGACATAGGGTCCTTTTTCCACAGCATCCCAAACATCTAAGTCTACCCCTTCAATAAAGATTCTCATTCTTTCTTTCCAATATGCGTAATCTTTCCCGTTGAATCCCGGAGGACGGGTAAGAGAAGCACCCTCTTGCGTAGACCAACCTGAAGCCATTTCTCTTGAAGCTGCTAGGCCCTTTATACAAGAGTCTAGCTCTGATACCACTTGTTACCAAGTGGCTTCAGTCTCAAGAGGGGGGGTGAATTGAGATTTAAAAACTTTTCAGATCTTTTGAAAATGTTTTTCCCCTTTTCAATGACTTAGATCAATTTTCGCGCAGGTTAAGTGGAAGCGAAGGAATTAGAGTATAAAGCAGTAAAGCGGTATAACAGTAAAGCAGGAAAGCAGTAAAGCACACAGAGATTTATCCTGGTTCGGTCACCTCCTAGTGACCTACGTCCAGTCCTCACACCCTTGTGAGATTTTCCACTAAAACAACAACAAGGCTTACAGGTGCCTTGGAAAACCTTTACAGACTTAGGCACTCTCCTCCTAGGATACCCCACCTATAGAGAGCCCTTAGATCTAATATAACAATAACAAGAGATACCCCACCCCTGTTACAATCAACTGCCCTAGAAAGATACCCCACTTCCTAGTACATGCAGCTACCCTAGAGAGATACCCCACTCCCTAGAACGAAACACAACAATTAAATAATAAACAATTGTAAATGCAGAAATACCTCTAGTGTAGGCAGATATTACAACTTGAAGAATACAACCCCAACTAACTCTTAGCAACAGATCAGCTCAAACAGACCAACGGTGCGTGACGAGCAAAAGTATAAGCGTGAAGAGTTTTCTCAAAAAGTTTTTCTGATTCGTACAAATGGGTTGATGTGTGTTGTGTGTAAAATGAATCGTGAAGCACTGCCTATTTATAGGCTATGAGAAATTCATTTTTACGTTGAAAATAATGTAGGAATCGATTCTTTGTTAAAATGTATTTGATCTAGGAATCGATTTATTTAGGTAAGGAATCGATTTTATCTTTGTTTGTAAAATATGGGAAATCGATTCTTGAGTGCCATGGAAAGCTAGGAATCGATTCTATACTTAGTGAAAATATGTAGGAATCGATTTTCAGCTTGCCTGAGACAAGTGGGAATCGATTCTCAGTTATGTGTAAAAGGTTGGGAATCGATTCTTCCCTTAAAAAATATTTGGCTCAGAAATCGATTTATATACTGAAAGTACATGACCTGAAAATCGATTTATAGCTTTTTTTATTTTACCTGAAAATCGATTTTGATATTTGTTTATGCATGAGGAAATCGATTTTGTTATTTTAAAGGTGATAGAAATGTCTACGTAAATATGCATGCAACTTTAAAAAACTTTGTGAGTGTGTGAGACTTTGATATACGAGCTGACCTTTGCAAGAGCTTACACTTTTTCCTAAGACACACCCAAACCCTAAGGACTACCCTTATATTTAAGGACTACCCTTAAACGTGAATCTTCAGTTCTTGGCTTGCTTGTCTTGGATTGTGACTTTGACGTTTAGTCACTTTTATTGACTTTGACCGTCAATCTTACTTTTGTCTTTTTCATCATCAAAACATATCCTGCAATATCAGGTTACCTGCAACACAAGGTATCCACACATGGTGCCTTGATCGACCGTGATGGTTTCAGGAATGCCAAATCTGTATATGATTTGGTTTTCTATGAACCTAATCACCGCAGCCTGATTGACACTTGCTAAAGGCGCAGCTTCCACCCATTTAGTGAAGTAATCGGTGGCCACAATGATAAAGTTATGACCCTTCGAGCTCGAAGGGTATATCTTGCCAATTAAATCCATGGCCCACCCTTTGAATGGCCAAGGTTTGATAATGGGATGAAGCTCACTCGCTGGCACTCTCTGGATTGGTCCGTGCAGCTGATAGGCTTCATATCCCTTTGCAAACTGGAAACAATCGACCGTGATCGTCGGCCAATAATATCCATGTTTGTATATCAGCCAATGTTTTAAAACTCGGACCGGTGACCGACTCGGTGAAGATACCGGGTCACTGGGTCAATGGTCGGACCGAGGGGTCGACAGTTGAACCGCATGACCAAAACCGGGACCGGATGACTCGGACCCGGTCTCTATTTCGAGAATTTTCACTACCTATATAGTATATAATATAAATTTCGTCCCTGTAAAATTAATAACTATGTTTATTTTATATCTACTAAAATATAAAAAATTCCCAAATTTTCAGGACCTATATATTTCATACTTGTAAAACTTAATTTGCTAAAATTACACACCATGCCTATTTTATTTTTATTTGCTTGGTATATATTAAATAAATTTTAAAAGTTCATATCATGCTTCAATAAATATTTAGAACAAATTTCATAAGTTAACAACTTAATATTAAATAAATCTTTAAAAAAATACTTAATATTAAATAAGTTTGTTGAAACATAATATTAATATTACAAGCTAATGCCATGAGGATAAGCGTACTTGACTTTTAGGAAAAGAGGTACCAATTATATATATTTGAAATAAATAATATCCTCAATAAGATTGGTAGCCTCATGGTAGCGCTCAGCATTTGCGTTCGCGCGGCCCCTCCCAATTACAGTTCAAAGATTTGATAAAATAAATAAATAAATAAAAAAAGCAAAATGCACAACCCGGTCCGGTTCGAGCCGGTTCGAGCCGGGTCACCGGGTCACCGGTTTTTCCAAAAACCGGCTGAGTCACACCGGTTCCCACCGGTTTGCTGCATGGCCGATCCAAAACCTTGACCGGCTTGGTTACCCCCCGGTTCCCGGTTCGACCGGTCCGACCGGCCGGGCCGAGCCGGTTTTTAAAACACTGATATCAGCCATTTCATGATGGGGCTAGACCTATGTGCGCCACAAATCCCTACATGGATTTGTGCCATCACCATATATGCATCCTTTCTCTTGAGGCATCGTAATAACACCCCATTGGCACTTCTCTTATATAGGTCGTCCCCTATCATGATGTACTTCAACACCCTTTGCTTAGTCTTGAAGTCAGCGTCGGCCGTTGGATTGCGGAGGTACTCTGTCAATACCCCAATCCAAGCATTGGTAGGGTCCTCCTCGGCCGGAACTGAGGCATCTTGTTGCCATACCTCGACCACTGACACCTTGTAACCCGAGGCTTGTTGGGCTAGATCGTTTGCCTCTTGGTTCTTGCTTTTGGAGACATACATGATGACCGCATCGGCGAACAACTTCAACAAGTTATGCGCCGAGGCTCGTAATTGTCTAAGCTTCGTGTTATAACACTTGTATTCCTCGGTGATTTGTTTGATCACCAGTTGTGAACCCCCCATGATTTCTACATATTGGGCTTTCATGGCGGCCAGGATGTCAAGTCCCATGATCAAAGCTTCATATTTGGCCTGATTATTGGAGGCTTGATCCTCTATCCTGCACATGAATCTCCACGTTTGACCACAGGGGCTGGTGATGACCACTCCAATGTCTGCCCTGGTTTGGGTACTTGAGCCATCAAACATGAGGACCCAAGGCTTTAGGCCCAGATAGTTAATAGACTCGGCTGGGGGTGTCGTGTATCTCTACACACGGATGTTGAGCCAAGAAGTCAGCCAAGGCTTGCCCTTTGACGGCTCTTAACGGCATGTAGGTCAAAGCAAACGCATTTAACTTAATGGCCCACTTGACAAGTCTTCCTTGTAAGATGGGCCTATTAAGAAGATATCTGATAATATCAACTTTGCACACAACCAAAACTTCCTTAGGCAATAAGTAATATTCCATTTTAGTGCAAGCATTAAATAAAGACAAACAAAGCTTCTCAATAGGAGAATATCTAGTCTCAGCATCATTGAGAATCCTGCTAAGATAATAGATAGCACGCTCGGCGCCATTATCATAATCTTGGGCCAGTAAGCAGCCGATGGCTTGATCTTCGGCCGCTATATATAGCTTCAGAGGTTTCCTTGGCTGCGTCGGTACTAAGACAGGAGGATTAGTCAATGCAGCCTTGATCTGGTCGAAGGCCTCCTGCTGCTTGGCTCCCCATATCATTTCCTCAGTATTCTTTATCCTCAACAGGGGTGAGAAAGCTTTCATCTTTTCGGCCGAGTTGGAGATAAATCTTCTTAGGGAGTTGATCTTGCCTAGTAAACTCTACAGCTCCTTCTTGTTTCTGGGGGGTCTTGCCTCAAGGATAGCTCGAGCTTTGTTCTTGTCCACTTCAATGCCTTGGTTCTGTACCAAGAAGCCTAGAAAATTGCTTGTAGATGCGCCAAAAGCAGACTTAGCAGGGTTCATTTTGAGATTGTGGAGTCTCATCCGTTTTAGAGCTTGTTCCAGCTCTACTAGGTGGGCTTAGAAAATCTTGGACTTGACTACCACATCATCAATGTATACCTCCATGCTTTTACCAATGAGGTCATGGAAAATAGCATTCATGGCCCTTTGGTACGTGGCTCTTGCATTTTTTAGGCCAAAAGGCATTACCAACGACTCATAGATACCTAAGGCACCAGGGAACCTAAAGGCAGTCGTATGGGTGTCAACCTCGGCCACATATTTATGGTTATACCCAGAATAGTCGTCCATGAAGGTCAAGATGGCATTGTTAGTCGCGGCGTTGACAAGCATATCGGCCACAAGCATACCATACTCATCTTTGGGAGTGGCCAAGTTCAGAACTCTGTAATCAATACAAACTCTGACTTGGCCATTGTTTTTTATAACAGAGACTATATTAGACAGCCATTCTACGTACCTGGCAGTTCTAATGTGTAACATCCCCTAACTAGCTAATTTAATTAATTTAAACTAGCGAAAAAGGTTAAGGCGAATTGTAGGCCAAATCGATCCAGCACGAGATGTTAACTATGAGATCATTAAATTAACATGAACTACCCAATTGGGTGAGGATTGAAATAAATAACATTTTCGTTTAAACAAAATTAGTAGTTTATGCTAAGTGTAGAGATTTGAGTGTAAGTGTTGGATTAGAGGTGAGTTAAATGAAATGCTAATGAGGGAGGGTAGAAGAGTCTTTTCTCAACCTTAAGTGGCTACCCCTCAGCTGACCAAACCACTCCCACACACTTCATTTCCCTCATTTTTGAAAAAACAGCAAAGAAGTAAGAGGAGAGAGAGGAGAGAAAGTCGAGCAAGGGAGAGGAAGAAGGAGAGGAGAAAAGTTTCTGGATTCAGCTTGCATGTAGGTCATATTCACACCATTCACCTTCATTTTTCATTCTCTTCACATTGATACCACTTATGACTACTCATTCACCTCCTTTCCCATTTCACCATTGCTGAAACATCAAAGCTCCAAGTGAGAAAATGGAGTTTTGAGAAGATTGGAAGCTTGCATGTCAAAGTCCAGGCTAGCTTGAAGTAAAACAGAACCTACCTTGTGTATTTGAGTAGATTAGAAAGGGTTTCAGAGGCTGTTTCGTTGAGGGTGAGCTCGAGTTCGAAGTTGGGAGCCTATCGGGGATCGTTGTGGGATTTCGGTCTTTCGGGAGCCTTGCTTTCGAGTTGAGCTGTGTTGTCATCACGATAAGGTGAGTTCTATAACTCGCTTAGGGGATATGTGTGTGTTTCTGAGTCTTTACTTTTCGAAAACTATTGTCACACATTGCGCTCCTTAGGTTGCTCTCCTCGGTCACTGGGAAGACCTCCTCGGTCTTTTGGCTCTCATGGTTGGTGGCCCGAACAACTCGGTACAAGTACCAAAAATAATTTCTTTTATTTATTATTAATTAATTAATTAATTATTATTAATTAACTAATTAAAGATAAAAACAACCATAATTTCTTAATAACTAAAAGCATAAAATATAATTATGGCTAAATTATAGTTTTGGTCACTCTATTTTCACAAATCTGGACATTTGGTCTCCCTATTTTAAAATCCGGACATTTGGTCCCCCTGTTTTAAAATATTCGGAGATTTGGTCCAAAGGGGGTTTTTTTCAGTTTTTTTTGGTTGATGTGGGTGACTGTCCAAAAAAAAAATGCTTACGTGGCATTCATTAAATGACGTGGCAGCTGACTAAGCTTGCACACATCATTTAATAATGCCACATAGACTAGCCACGCCAGATGAGTTTTTTAAATTATTAAAACATAAAAATAAATCAATTACTAATTACTCAAACCTAAAACATAAATTAAAATCAGATTCATTCAACTTCCTTCGATAAATCCAGAACTTAAAATCACATTCATTCATCTTCTTTGATAAACCCAGATTCATTCATTCATTCATCTTCTTTCATTCATCATCATCATAGTAGAAATACTCAATCCCTGAAATCAGAAACCTAGAACTTTATCACCATCATCGTAGAAATGCTTAAATTCATCAAAAACCCGTAACTTCAAATCAGAAATCATAATCTCAGTAAGTCACAATCCATCATTCTCATTGTAGAAAAGAAGAAGAGTGGGAGACCGTGGAAGAAGAAGAAGTAGAAGAGTGTGAGAAGAAAACGTAGAACCTATTAGGGTTTGTTTTGATTTCAAATTGGGGATGGATTCTGGATTTAGGTGGTGGGTGAGAAACCGAAGAAGAAGAAGAAGAACATGTGGATCTGTCACGGCGGCCATGGGTTGTTTGTGGTTGCGATCAGAATCAGAGAAGGGATGGAACTCACGAACTGAGAGGAGGAACGGTGGGTCTGTCACGGCAGCCATGGGTCACGCGGTGGTGGTGCGGTTGCGAAGGTAGCAGGACGGAGGGAGTATAAGAAAGACGTGGTGGCAGTTGTGTGGCGGTCTGACATTGCTTTTCATGATGGTGGTGGTATCGCGAGGTTAAAAGGAATGAGAGGTTGAAGAAGGGAGAGTTCTGGGTGGGGTCACGCCCATTTGTGTTTTTTGTTTTTAATATTTTATTTATTTATTCATTTATTTTAATTATTATATTTATTAATACCTGATGTGAAATATATATGTGGCATCACTAAATGATGTGTGCTAGCTTAGTCAGCTGCCACGTCATTTAATGAATGCCACATAAGCTGTTTTTTTGGAGAGTCATCCACATAACCCAAATAATTGAAAAACCCCATTTGAACCAAATTTCCAAATTTTTTAAAACATGGGGACTAAATTTCTGGATTTTAAAATAGGGGGACCAAATATCCAGATTTTTTGAAAATAGAGGGAACAAAACTATAAACTATAATTTAGCCTATAATTATTTTATAAAATCAAAAGAGCCGATACTGGTGTAAGAAAAAACCGACCAATCTATTTTTTACTTTAGGAACTACACCGATCACGAATCACATATCCGTGGCGACTTTACACAAAACCATCTGACCGTCTAAATTAATTTATCAACGATAGATAATGACCAACACAACAAACCACGGATCACTATTCCTAATCCCACATTTCCCGCTCCAAATAAATACCCAATCGTCTTCCTTATTCCCCATCAATCAAATCAAAAACCCTACACCCCCAATTCAGTTTCCGAGAGAAATCCCAAAATTCCAATTCAAATTCAAAATCAAAAATGTCAGGTCGAGGAAAGGGAGGCAAGGGATTGGGAAAGGGAGGAGCCAAGAGACACAGAAAGGTTCTTCGTGACAACATCCAAGGAATAACGAAGCCTGCGATTCGCAGATTGGCTAGAAGAGGTGGCGTAAAGAGAATCAGTGGCCTCATCTATGAAGAAACAAGAGGCGTGTTGAAGATCTTTCTTGAAAACGTGATTCGCGATGCTGTTACCTACACTGAGCATGCTAGGAGAAAGACTGTTACTGCTATGGATGTCGTTTACGCTTTGAAGAGGCAAGGAAGGACTCTTTATGGATTTGGAGGCTAAACGACTCTGCGTTTGAGTTTCGTTTCTGCTTACTATTGCTATGTATTTAGTTTCAAGATTATCTTAATCCATGTAATTCTAGGCTTTTAAAGTTCATCAATGAATTTCACTCACTTTGTGTTTCTGTTCCTCTTATATATATTTTTTGTTTTCTTTATTGCCTCATTTTTGCATCCGTCACTTGTGGTATACTAATTGAGTTCAATGGGAACGAATTTGAGTACATCTTTAAAATTCATGTAAATTCACTGAAATTAGAAATTTTTAGGTTTCAATTACAGGCTTGAAAAATTGGAATTTCATGGGTTGTTCTGGTTTCAACCATTTATTTACATGTCAGATATCTAACTGATGTATTAAGACCCTGAAATCTGGAAGGAATAATCTTTTGAGTTAAACTAAAATGTTGTTGTTCATAAGTTTCTTTATTGTTATGATTTGTTCATGCGGAAAATTGTGAAACTTGTTTTTTGATGCATATTTTTGAAAACCAGAAGGTTAATAGTTGTTGGTATCTTGTGATTGACTAAACTACATGCTTTTTGCATGTAGTAACTAGTAATGTGTGTTAAGTTATGCAAATGATTTGCTTGTAGTATGTGCAAAGGGACTTCTGTGTTATGTTCCTTGCCATGTTTATGATGATTAACCCATACAAGTGGATATATCTAGCAGTTTTAGCTTATTTCATCCCAAAAGTTAAATTCAACATATCCTTAAAATCAAAAATTGTAGGAGATGGGAGAAATGACACTAAATGTGAGGTGGTGTGTTGACATTGCATCAATTGGGTTTTAAAGCACATTTGCAGGAACTAATGGGAGAATTGAGACAATGGCCAAGGATTGTTCATACAGTTTTATTGGGCAAGAACTGATTATGCATTGCCAACAATTGTGACTCTAATGGCTAATAATTGATTATGCAGGAACTGCATAGAATTGTTTATGGGGGAGCTAATAATGAAAACAGTCTAATGTTTGAAATAATATTACTAATTAAGAAACATTTGATGTATTCGATGGTTTAGATTAAATTGACAGCAACAACTTGAGGGATTTGCAAATTGGGAGAATCTGGATCGCCTTTTCTTCTGTTTTTGCATATCTAGCTATGTAGAAGCTGTATAGCGGCTCTTATATTTTATCACTCTCTTCCTAGGCAATGAGAGCTAGCGCATTTATGTTTATAAACTAATTAGAATTTACCCGTCTTGCGATGTAGGGTTGGTTATCTATCTAATATTTATTTATACAAATAAACTTATTATGAAATTATCAATTTAGATCTCTTATTAACAACACACATATCTAATTTAAGGGTAAAAATGTCATTACCCTTTCTTTCTTTCTTTCTTTTTCTTCTTACACTCCCTTTCTTCTTTTTTTTCTCTTTCTTCTTACACTCCCTTTCATTCTTTTCACTTTTCTTTTACACTCTCTTTCTTCCTTTTTTCTTTTTACTTTACTTTTACTTTTACTTTTACTTTTTCCATAACCAATTCTTCTCTTTCTCTTATCACTTCACTTTTAGGTATAAATCAGGTATCCTCAGACTAATCCCTCAAGCCGGGTAGGACCACAATGTGCGGCAAAGCTCCCCCTCAAGAGATTTAACACTGCTGCATGCCCAAGGCTGGATTCGAACCCAGAACATTGGTCATTGAACCCAGAACACTATGTATTATAATCTACTAATCAACTAAAATAATCAATTGAAACTATCAGATAACTGCAATGATATATACAAAAACACGGGATAACTGCACAAATATATAAAAAAAATTAAGGATTAAAATTTTTCATTGATAATTAAAATTTTTGAAGACTACTATAAACCTACTATCTAAAAAACAAGAAGATTTAATGACGATTTAAATTACTGATTAATTTTTAAAACAAATATTTCTTATTGATAATCTACTATATCTTTTACTATCTACTATAATCTACTAATCAACTAAAATAATCAATCGAAACAACGAGATAACTGCAATGATATATAATCATTTTTGCATCCGTCACTTGTGGTATACTAATTGAGTTCAATGGGAACGAATTTGAGTACATCTTTAAAATTCATGTAAATTCACTGAAATTAGAAATTTTTAGGTTTCAATTACAGGCTTGAAAAATTGGAATTTCATGGGTTGTTCTGGTTTCAACCATTTATTTACATGTCAGATATCTAACTGATGTATTAAGACCCTGAAATCTGGAAGGAATAATCTTTTGAGTTAAACTAAAATGTTGTTGTTCATAAGTTTCTTTATTGTTATGATTTGTTCATGCGGAAAATTGTGAAACTTGTTCTTTGATGCATATTTTCGAAAACCAGAAGGTTAATAGTTGTCTGTGATTGACTAAACTACATGCTTTTTGCATGTAGTAACTAGTAATGTGTGTAAGTTATGCAAATGATTTGCTTGTGGTATGCGCAAAGGGATTTCTGTGTTATGTTCCTTGCCATGTGTATGATGATTAACCCATACAATTGGATATATCTAGCAGTTTTAGCTTATTTCATCCCAAAAGTTAAATTCAACATCAAGGTTCCAAAAAAACGGAACGAGACAGCAAAAACGGGCGAGACAAAACGGTCTCGATTGCTGCGGTTACCGTTATGAGCCGCTACAACGGAGTGATTGAAAATCACGGCAAAAACGATACGAAACGCCGTTACGGCCGCGACGAAATGCCGTTATGGCCGCGACAAAACGTCGTTCAGCAGAAAAAAGTAGAAAAGATTTGCTTTTTGCGCTAAAACCAAAAGGGGAACAGGTTCAGATTCATATTTTGAGCTAAAACCAAAAGGGAACGAACAGACATTGTCACTTTCAAAATAGATTCAGTCTCAGATTCGGTTTTTGACCTAAAACCAAAAGGGAACAGCCTTCTCTGAATTTCCTTGCTTCAAATCAGTAGCACCACGCCTGACTCCACCACACCACCACTCAATCTCCACTCTCCAGCAAGCAACCACAACGTAGCAACATCAAGAAGTAACAACAAGTATTGAATGATTGAATCTGAACTTCTTCTTCTTTGATATTTCTTTCTTTGTCCTTGTGTATAATCTGTGTTGTGTGTGATGGGATTAGAGAGAGACCGAGAGAGATGATGCTTTGAGAAGAGAACAAAAAACTCATTGTTGTTCTTGTTCACTTGTTCGTTCGGTTCCTTCCTCTGTTTGAGTGAGATGGTAGATTCAATTTTTTTTTGATTTGTTAATGTGGAGTCGTGGAGGTTAATTGATAAATTGGGTCCATTTGGGTTTGAAAAAAAGGAGAGGTTGATTTTTCCATCTGGGCTAACAAACGTGAGGGATCTATTTGGGCTTTTTTTTAACTCAATTTTAGTAACTATTAATTAGTTTAGTTTTGTGACTTTGTCCTTTTTTAACTCATTTTTAGTTCCGTCCTTAATTAAATTCTTAAATTTTGAATTTATAAATTATAATTACATTTTTTTATTTTGAGCTAAAACCAAAAGGGAACGAACAGACCTTGTCACTTTCAAAATAGATTCAGTCTTAGATTCGGTTTTTGACCTAAAACCAAAAGGGAACAGCCTTCTCTGAATTTCCTTGCATCAAATCAGTAGCACCACGCCTGACTCCACCACACCACCACTCAATCTCCACTCTCCAGCAAGCAACCACAACGTAGCAACATCAAGAAGTAACAACAGGTATTGAATGATTGAATCTGAACTTCTTCTTCTTCTTCTTTGATATTTCTTTCTTTGTCCTTGTGTATAATCTGTGTTGTGTGCGATGGGATTAGAGAGAGAGACCGAGAGAGATGATGCTTTGAGAAGAGAACAAAAAACTCATTGATGTGTGTATAAACTACATGCTTTTTGCATGTAGTAACTAGTAATGTGTGTAAGTTATGCAAATGATTTGCTTGTGGTATGCGCAAAGGGACTTCTGTGTTATGTTCCTTGCCATGTGTATGATGATTAACCCATACAATTGGATATATTTAGCAGTTTTAGCTTATTTCATCCCAAAAGTTAAATTCAACATATCCTTAAAATCAAAAATTGTAGGAGATGGGAGAAATGACACTAAATGTGAGAAGGGGAAGGTGACTGGCCGGTGGTGTGTTGCATTGCATCAATTGGGTTTTAAAGCACATTTGCAGGAACTAATGGAAAAGAATTGAGACAATGGCCAAGGATTGTTCATACAGTTTTATTGGGCAAGAACTGATTATGCATTGCCAACAATTGTGACTCTAATGGCTAATAATTGATTATGCAGGAACTGCATAGAATTGTTTATGGGGGAGCTAATAATGAAAACAGTCTAAGTCTAATGTTTGAAATAATGTTACTAATTAAGAAACATTAGATGTATTCGATGGTTTAGATTAAATTGACAGCAGCAACTTGAGGGATTTGCAAATTGGGAGAATTTGGATCGCCTTTTCTTGTGTTTTTGTATATCTAGCTATGTAGAAGCTGTATAGCGGCTCTTGTATTTTATCACTCTCTTCCTAGGCAATGAGAATTAGCGCATTTTTATGTTTATAAACTAATTAGAATTTACCCGTCTTGCGATGCAGGGATGGTTATCTATCTGATATTTATTTATACAAATAAACCTCCTATGAAATTATCAATTTGGATCTCTTATTAACAAGACACATATCTAATTTAAGGGTAAAAATGTCATTACCCTCTATTTCTTTTTTTTCTTCTTACACTCTCTTTCTTCTTACACTCTCTTTCATTCTTTTCACTTTTCTCTTACACTCTCTTTCTTCTTTTTTTCTTTTTTACTTTACTTTTACTTTTGCTTTTTCCATAACCAATTCTTCTCTTTCTCTTATCACTTCACTTTTAGGTATAAATCGGGTATCCTCAGACTAATCCCTCAAACCGGGTAGGACCACAATGGGCGGCAAAAGCTCTCCCTCAAGAGATTTAACACTGCTGCATGCCCAAGACTGGATTCGAACCCAGAACATTGGTCATTGGTCATTGGTCATTGAACCCAGAACACTATCTATTATAATCTACTAATCAACTAAAATAATCAATTGAAACTACCAGATAACTGCAATGATATATAAAAAACACGGGATAACTGCACTAATATATAAAAAAACTAAGGATTAATATTTGTCATTGATAATTAAAATTTTTGAAGACTACTATAAACCTACTATCTAAAAAACAAGAAGATTTAATGACGATTTAAATTACTGATTAATTTTTAATACAAATATTTCTTATTGATAATCTACTATCTCTTTTACTATCTACTATAATCTACTAATCAACTAAAATAATCAATCGAAACGAAACAACGAGATAACTGCATTGATATATAAAAAAATACGGGATAACTGCACTGATATATAAATAAAACACGAGACTAATATTTGTCATTGATAATTAAATTTATTCAAGACTACTACTACAAACCTACTATCTAAAAAACAA
The DNA here is from genome assembly GCA_039519185.1 of Astragalus membranaceus. Taxonomy (NCBI): domain Eukaryota; kingdom Viridiplantae; phylum Streptophyta; class Magnoliopsida; order Fabales; family Fabaceae; genus Astragalus; species Astragalus membranaceus. Next base: position 73,300,397 of record CM076851.1, read on the forward strand.
GAAGACTTAATAACTATTTAAACTACTAATTAATATTTAAAACAAATATTTCTTATTGATAATCTACTATCTAACTTTTACCATCTACTATAATCTACTAATCGACTAAAATAATCAATTGAAACTACGAGATAACTGTACTGATATATAAAAAAACATGGGATAACTGCTGTGATATATAAAAAAACACAGGATTAATATTTGCCATTGATGATTATAATTTTTGAAGACTACTATAAACCTACTATCTAAAAAAAACAAGAAGGCTTAATGACTATTTAAACTGATTAATATTAAAACACACGTGACAAATATTTGTAACTAATACCTAAAAAAGGACAAATAATTGTCACTGATATATAAAAAAACACGGGATAAATATTTTTTATTAATAATCTACTATCTATCTTTTACTATCTACTATAATCTACTAAAGAACTCAAATAATCAATTGAAACTATGAGATAACGCACTGATACATAAAAAACACGAGATAACTGCACTAATATATTAAGAAAATACAGTGATACCTGCAATGATACATATAAAAACACGGGATAGCTGCACTGATATATAAAAAAAACGGGATAACAACACTGATATATAAAAAAACACTGCACTGATATATAAAAAAACACAGGATAAATGCACAAATTGTTTTTAAATGATACTTTTACATTTTTAGATTTTAATATTTATTTTCTTTAAATTTGTCTTTATTTTCACGGGGTAATGTTCATACTATTTAAATACTGTCTATGTTCATTCATAAAAAGAACACGATAGCACTCGTGCGTATGCACGGGTATCCTACTAGTTGAAAATATATAGTATTTGTTGTGACTCAAACCCTTTTTCCTAGCCGCGGGATTGGCTAGAGGTTTGAAACTATGATTCCTCTTTGTCTTCAAGCAATTTTGCCGAGGACGAAACTATGTTCCTCGACTATGAGTTCCCTAACTCCTCCAAAGAGTGTTAGGATAGGTGAGAGGGAGCGTGGTTGGACTATCTAAGTGGCGTAAAACATAAAAAAATGCGGTAAAAGATAGAGAAAGTAAAGACTTTGCGAAAAATAGTAGATTGATTTAATTGACGTGTGTGTTTAGAATGTGCAACCTACTATATATATATATATATATATATATATATATATATATATATATATATATATATATATATATATATATATATATACACACACACACACACACACACACACACACACACACATGAGCTTCCGTTAGCCACTACTCGAGCCTACAACTGCTCATCGTTGGATCAATTAAGATCAACGCATCTAATTGCTCATAAGTCCTAGAAATTCGGAGACACTCCTCCACGACTTCACTAGAATGGGTTAGTAGGGTAAAACCTATTCGCTATTATTTCCACGACGCTCTTCTGTCCATTAACCTTAACCGCTTCAACGCTATGTCCACGTGCATTAAATACTTGCGCTCCAAGCAAGCTTTCCTCGCCTTGGCTATAATCATCCTTGGCCACGTTACTTCCTCGGCCTTTGGCTGTTGATTCTTTAGCCAAGCTACCTTCCATACCAAGTTTTACTTTCCCTAGGTACACTTTACCATATCCTCGGTACCTAAGCCCTTTTAATATATCCTTTACATTCTCAAGCCGAGCTTGGCACCATGGTTATCTATCTGTCAACCACTTATTTTATCAAAATCTTAATGTCTCGATACCTCGCCTTATACATCCTCGGCTTCCCCTAGCCTCTGTTTCCTCCTTTTCCCTCGGCCAACAACTTATTAGACGAGTGGGTGTCAACAAATTCCCCCTTTTTGCGTCATTGTCTAGCCGAGTGGATGTGATTGACGGCTCAAAAATGACAGTGGAGCTATTAATGCCATTACGACGACTAGCCGTTACGTCACTTATTAGACGTTTTGACGGTCTATCTCCCGTGAATCGATGCAGCAAAGCGATAGTTCCCAAGGTAGCACTCATTGCACCTTATAGCTATAAATAGCCATATCATCGATTATCCTAGGTTATTGTTGGTTCCACTTCTTCGTTGAACCCTTACTGTTCCCTCTGCGACTTCTCCTTGCTCTCACCTTTCTTTGAACCTACACTCATTAATCACTATGTCTTCCAACCAAGAATAGGATCACGTCGCTTCCTCTTCCAGGCACAGCCAACAAACTCATTCTTCTAACATAGTCCCCATCAATATCTTCTCTTCCGCCGGGACTCTCGTCACGCTTCGCCCCTGCACTTCCAACACAGATCACGGCGTCAACATCTTTTAGGAACGCTTTAAACCCAGGAGCGTACCCATTACTGGTTATTGGTACACCGCGGAGGCCAAGCTCCATGAACTAAGGGGATGGTCGAAGTGCCCTTCGGGCTACGTTGAATGGGCTCGCAGGGTGGCCGATGCCAAAGGTGATATTTGGAAGTCTTGGGGGCATCTACGACATTCTTTTTCCATTAATGAATTTTTGGTCTACGACTCTCAATGCTTTTATCTTCCCATGGGGCATTCTGACCCCCACTGTAACACCCCTTTTCTACCCGGAAAATTTTCGACAAAAATCAGAGTTTTCAAAACGTTTGCAATACACCCACAAGGGATGCTACACTTACACCGTTAAACACCACACGCCAATAAATAAGTTTCACCATTAAAAATAGAGCAACCCCTAGCACGTCATAATATCAACAAGCAGCGGAATAAAATCAAGGTTCAATTAAATAGTTATACATCACCATAAAACTGCAAAATTAAAATAATAGAAACACTAATAAAGCCTAGTGTTCATTCCCCCCGAGTGCTACGTATCAGAGCGACGACACCTGACTCGACTAGCGAAGGTAGATATGCCTTCACTCACAATCACCTGCCCGTTACCAACATAGGGGTAACATTCAAACAGAATGGGTGAGATATCTAACATTATAATAGCATATATGATAGGAAATATGCTAGAGTACAACATTATATCAACCGCTTCACAACAACATCAATTAATAAATCACCAATAGTCATCATTAACATCATGAGTAATTATATGAGATGCAACCCACACCAACGGGCATATGCATGTGGTACCATTCATCACTAATAAAGTAGCCAATATGGGCACATCACCTATATGAGCATCACCATCATCACCTATAGCTCCAACGGCCGAAGCCACCATCACCGAAATAATGCATATGCAATATATGCGACACCATGGACAATGCACCAGACAGTCAACACTCAACAGACATTTAATTAACATAACATCACCAATATCACCAAGTGGGCATATGCCCATCACCTTAGCCCATGGAATAGGCACATCACCTGTTACACCATCACCGATAACACCAGCAAACACCGACGCCAAATCACCAATAGATTTACAACAAAAGCAACGTTTAATTTACAGTGACAGCAACACCATTTTTACAGCAACAACACTTTTATTTTACAGTGACAACAACATCATTTTTACAGCAACAACACACTTATTTTACATTGACAGCAACACCATTTTTGGAAAACAGCAATATTTAGTCACTGTGACAGCAACACCAATTTTCAGAAAAACAACAACATTTAGTCACTGTGACAGCAACATGGTTTTGGAAAACAGCAACAGCAACATGATAGAAGCTGGCGCCCAGCAGCAAGGCGCCAAGACAGGCAGCAACACAGCAGAAACTGGCGCCCAGCAACAGGGCGCCACAGACAACAGGAACAGCACTGAAACTGGCGCTCAGCAACAGGGCGCCACAGGCAACACCAGCAACACAGGATCTGGCGCCCAGCAGCAGGGCGCCTTAGACAGCAACAACAAAACAGAAAGTGGCGCCCAGCAACAGGGCGCCTTGGGCAACAACAACAACATCAGACATGGCGCCCAGCAACAGGGCGCCTAGGACAACAACAGCAACATCAGACATGGCGCCCAGCAACAGGGCACCTAGGACAACAGCAGCAACATAAGACATGTCGCCCAGCAACAGGGCGCCTAGGGCAACAGTGGCAACAACAGCATTGGCACCCAGCAACAGGGCGCCTGGCAACAACACAGAAAATGGCGCCTAGGGGCAAGGCGCCTAGCACCACAACATCAGGAACAGACTTGGCGCCCAGCAACAGGGCGCCTGGCACAACAGGCAACATAGCAGACTTGGCGCCCAGGAGCAGGGCACCTAAGACAACAACAGCAACATCAGGCTTGGCGCTCAGCAACAGGGCGCCTAGCAACACAGACAGCAACAACAACCTTGGCGCCCAGGAGCAGGGCGCCTAAATCAACAACAAGCGCAGGAGACACTGGGCGCCTAGGGCGCCCTTCACAGCAACACAGACAAGCACCATTCACCACTGGGCGCCTAGGGCGCCATGCCCAGCAACTCAGAAACACACTGGGCGCATAGGGCGCCAACTCCAGCAACCAAGACAACATCACTGGGCGCCTAAGGTGTAACGCCCCAAAATAATTTAATTAATTATTTAATTAAGTTATTTAAGGCTTACAATATTTATTTAGTTTAATTAAATAATTCAAGTTTAATTATTTTATTGTATTTTATTAGGAGGTGTTGTCACTAATTAAATGGTGCGAGCAAGGGCCCGTGATCCACAATTAGGCCCGTGGCCCATTGCCTAGTCAAGTAATTCGACTCTCAAGGGGTCTTAGAAGCTAGTTTTCATTTGGACTCAAGTGGGAAAAAGAAAGAAAAGTAACGTAAGAGAGAGTGAGAAGAGAAGAGTTGCGAAGGAGAGAGGAGAAGAAGAAGAGAGGGCGAAGCACATAGAGAAGAGGAGGAGGCTCGTGGTGGCTTGCAATTTTTCCTTGGAGCTTGGCTAGCAATTCGACTTCCATAAGGTTAGGGGGTCCTCTTTTTGTTCTTAATAGATATGCGAATTGGATGCTTAGGGTTAGGGTTCTAGGAATAATTCCCATGAATGAATTGTGATGTTGATAAGTAAATTATAATGAAGAAATGCGTGATTGTTGAATTATTATGTTGAGAATTGTATGATTGATGCTTGAGTTGTGGCTATTGCGAATTGGATGCCCTATGTTTGATCATATGTCTCATTGGTGCTTGCTTGGTGAAATTGGGGATCATGGTGTCACTTTAATAATATATATATATATAGGAGTGTTTTGGTAATTTTAGTTGGTGATTGAAAGTGGAAAAAAAATTCTGTTTGGAAGCCCCTAGGCGCCTTGGGCGCCATATACATGTTGCTGAATTTTTCTGTTTTGCGCCATAGTCATGGGCGCCAAGTGCCCAGCAGTGTGCTGTGCCAGTTTCCAAAATTCTGTTGCCTGTGTTGCCATTCTGTGTCACTGTGTTGCTGTGCCTGTTGCCTGTGTTGCCATTCTGTGCCACTTTGCTGACAGTTTTGGCGCTTGTTGCTTGAGTCATGGGCCCCAATGTCTTGGTGATAGTTTTGTAAAAATTGTTTTCAGGTTTTCATATTCAGGTAAAATGGCTCATGAAAAATGATTTTGGGCAACAAAAGAGTTGAGTTGCGTATTTTCACTAGGTGCCTAGTGCATGGGCGCCAAAAATGATGTTCTGTTTTTGATGAAATTTTAATTTGGTTTTCAAGTTCTGAGCATTTGGCTCGTGTAAAATCAATTTCGAAGGAAAATAAATTTTGTTGCATGTTGGCCTTAGGCGCCTAGTGCCTGGGCACCGTGTTGCTGTGCTGAGCGCCTGTGCGTGTTGTTCCCCTGGGCGCCTAGCGCCTGTGCGCTGTTGCGCGTGTTGTTCCCCTGGGCGCCTAGCGCCTGTGCGCTGTTGCGCGTGTTGTTCCCCTGGGCGCCTAGCGCCTGTGCGCTGTTGCGCGTGTTGTTCCTGGGCGCCAAGCGCCCATGCGCCAAGCGCTGTGTTGCCCCTGGGCGCCCAGCGCCCATGCGCCAGTTTCCAGGATGTCTAAGTATTTTTCCGGTTTTATTTTTAATGTAACTTTTGACTCGGTTATCCAAATTTGACGGTTCAAAATGCGTTTTGAAGCTAATTTCAGTGTCTATCCAAATGTTCCAATTTTATGTAAAAAAATAAATTATTTTACTGGTGTTTCTGGGCTGAGGTGTTCAAGTGTCCAAATGGCAATTTTTATCCACTTTCCCTATGTCGTGTCAATGTCCTAAGTTGGTCTATTTGAATTGGTGTTGGTGTGGGTGGTGAGCTGAATTGGTGAGTGATGATGAGGTGAGATTGGTGAGCAGAGGCTTCGGCCTAATTTTAATTTGGTGAGTTAATTAATGCACTATGGTGAGATTAGAATTTAAAATGGTGAATTGATTGATTTGTGGTGTGTTGTGATGCATTCTCCATAACACCTCATGAAGCATGTGCATTATTGGTGAGCAGAGGCTACGGCCTAATTTTATTTGGTGAGCAGAGGCTACGGCCTATTTGTATTTGGTGACGGATCCGACATGCATGTACCCGTGGAGTTTGGGTTGCATTACATGCATAATCATATATTGTGTAGTGCTGTTTGGAAATAGAATGTTGATGTGGTTGTTCCATTGTTGTGAATTGGTGTGCCTGGTTTCCTTCTTCCTATGCATTGCTTAATTCCCATATGTTATTAATTATGAAAAGAGACTCACCCTACTGCCTTTATGTTGCTTCTTATGTCGGCAACGTGCAGGTAATAACGAGTGAAGGATTCCTTTATGCCTTCGTCTGGTAGGAAGTGTCACGCTCTGATACGTAGCACCAGGGGGGGGGGTGTCCTATGTTTATGCAATATTTTTCCTAAACTGTTAGATTTGATTGGTGATGTATTGGTTTTAAATTTTAGAACTCATATTTATTCCGCTGCTGATGGTGATTGGATTTAGTTGATGCGAACTAAACATTGTTCTCATGGTGTTATGTATCTTGATATTTATGGAGTAAATGTAGCACTCGCTTGAATTGTTTTCAAAAAAAAAAAAAAAAGAGACTCTGATTTCTTTTAAAAGCAAAGTTATTAGAAAAGGGGTGTTACATTAGTGGTATCAGAGCAGTTCGGTCTGTCCGGCCAAGTTGTCCAGTCATAGTGTCAACTGACAACGGTGTGTTGTCAGTTATATCTAACTGTTGTTGTTGTAGCAAGTGAGTTGAGATGGCTGGGAGGATCGATGCTGCTGCCGCTGTTGTTGGGCTGCTGCTGAATGTTGTAAGAAGTTGAATCTTGTTTTGCCTGTTATGAATGGAGAGATGGTAGTCGATACTCCTGCGAAGGGGTCGGTGATTATGTCTCAGGTGTTCTCAGTGTCCCGTGTCGATCTTCGGCAGGGACTTTATTGTGAATTTTGTTTGTTTGCCGTTGGGAGGGTTGGATGTCATTCTTGGTATGGACTGGTTAGTATATAACCATGTACATATTAATTGTTCCCGAAGATCTGTGAGTTTCCTTCCTCCTGAGGAAGAAGAATCTGTTTTGTTGCCTGCTGGTCATTTGCGTAAGGTAATGAAGGAAGGAGTTCATCTGTTTGCTTTGATGGCGTCTTTGTCTGCTGAGAAACAGGCGATCATTGAAGGGGTTCAGGTAGTGTGTGAATTTCCCGAAGTGTTCCCGGATGAAATTCCAAGTGTTCCGCTAGAGAGGGAGGTTGAGTTTGCTATTGATCTTATACCTGGTACTAGGCCTGTGTCTATGGCCCCGTACCGGATGTCAGCCTCAGAGTTGTCTGAATTGAAAAAGCAATTAGAAGATCTGCTTGAGAAGAAATTTGTAAGACCAAGTGTGTCACCGTGGGGTGCTCCGGTATTGTTAGTGAAAAAGAAGGACGGGAGTATGAGACTTTGTGTCGATTATAGGCAATTGAACAAGGTGACAATAAAGATCCGGTATCCGCTTCCCAGAATTGATGATCTGATGGACCAGTTGGTAGGTGCTAAGGTGTTCAGTAAAATCGATTTGAGGTCGGGTTATCACCAGATCAAGGTAAAGGATGAAGACATTCAGAAAACCGCTTTCCGAACGAGATATGGGCACTATGAGTATTCTGTTATGCCGTTTGGTGTTACCAATGCGCCGGGTGTGTTTATGGAGTACATGAATCGTACTTTTCATAGTTACTTGGATCGGTTTGTAGTTGTGTTTATTGACGACATTCTGGTGTATTCTAAGACAGAAGAGGAGCACGCAGAACATTTGAGGTTAGTGCTGGAAGTATTGAAAGAAAAGAAATTGTATGCAAAATTGTCTAAGTGTGAGTTCTGGCTGAATGAAGTAGGTTTCCTTGGTCATATTATCTCTGGTAATGGTATAGCTATGGACCCAGCCAAGGTTGATGCTGTGTCCCAATGGGAGAGCCCGAAGTCAGCTACAGAGATTAGAAGCTTTTTGGGATTAGCTGGTTATTACAGGAGATTTATTGAAGGTTTCTCGAGGTTGGCACTTCCGTTGACTCAATTGACATGTAAAGGAAAAGCTTTTGTGTGGGATGCTCGCTGCGAGGAGAGCTTCAATGAGTTGAAAAAGAGGTTGACTACATCGCCCGTTTTGACTTTGCCTGTTCCTGATCGACCGTTTGTAGTATATTGTGATGCTTCCAAGATGGGTTTGGGAGGTGTATTGATGCAAGAGGGTAAGGTAGTAGCTTATGCGTCCAGACAGTTGAGGACCCATGAGAAGAACTACCCTACTCATGATTTGGAGCTAGCCGCAATTGTGTTTGTGCTGAAAATTTGGAGGCACTATCTGTATGGTACCAGATTTGAAGTGTTTAGCGACCATAAGAGTCTGAAATACTTGTTTGATCAGAAGGAGCTAAATATGAGACAGAGACGTTGGCTAGAATTGCTGAAGGATTATGATTTCGGCTTGAACTATCACCCCGGCAAAGCTAATGTCGTGGCTGATGCTTTAAGTCGGAAGAGTTTGCATATGTCGGCTATGATGGTGAAAGAGTTAGAGTTGATTGAGCAGTTTCGGGACATGAGTCTGGTTTGTGAAGTGACACCGCAGAGTGTCAGATTGGGGATGTTGAAGATCGGCAATGAATTTTTGGTTAGTGTTCGAGAAGCCCAAAAGTCAGATGTAAAGTTGGTAGACCTGTTAGTTGTGAATGATCAAGATGTGGATGGAGATTTTAGGTTAGATTCCCAAGGTGTATTGAGATTCAGAGATAGGATCTGCATTCCTGACGATGCTGAGATGAAGAGAATGATTCTTGAGGAGAGCCATAGGAGCAAGTTGAGTATTCATCCAGGGGCTACGAAAATGTACCAAGATTTGAAGAAACTGTTCTGGTGGCCTGGTATGAAGAAGGATGTGGCACAGTTTGTGTATTCTTGTCTGACTTGTCAGAAGTCTAAGATTGAGCATCAGAAGCCTGCGGGGTTGATGCAACCATTGGAGATTCCGGAGTGGAAATGGGATAGCATTTCCATGGATTTTGTAATTGGTTTGCCAAATACAGTGAGAGGGTTCGATGCTATATGGGTGGTTGTGGACAGGTTGTCTAAGTCTGCTCATTTCTTACCAATTAATATGACTTATCCAGTTCCAAAGTTGGCAGAAATCTACATCAAGACTATTGTGAAATTGCATGGCGTTCCGCTTAGCATTGTATCTGATAGAGATCCAAGATTCACATCTGAATTTTGGAAAAGTTTGCAGGAAGCTTTGGGTTCTAAGTTGAGGTTGAGCTCCGCTTACCATCCGCAGACAGATGGTCAGACGGAGAGGACTATTCAGTCGTTAGAGGACTTGTTGAGAGCATGTGTTCTTGAGCAAGGAGGTTCATGGGATTCTCATCTTTCGTTGATAGAATTTACCTATAACAACAGTTTTCATTCTAGTATTGGTATGGCACCGTTTGAGGCGTTGTATGGTCGGAGATGTAGGACTCCGTTGTGTTGGTATGAATCTGGGGAGAGTGCAGTGTTGGGGCCTGAGATTGTGCGAGAAACAACTGAGAAGGTAAAATTAATCCGCGAGAAGATGAAAGCGTCGCAGAGTCGACAAAAGAGCTATCATGATAAAAGAAGGAAGGATTTAGAGTTTCAGGCCGGTGATCATGTGTTCCTGAGAGTCACTCCAGTGACTGGTGTTGGGCGTGCCTTGAAATCTAAGAAGTTAACTCCCCGTTTCATTGGTCCGTATCAGATTACGGAGAGGGTGGGAAGTGTTGCCTATAGGGTGGCTCTGCCACCTAATCTTTCGAACTTGCATGACGTGTTTCACGTGTCACAACTTCGAAAGTATGTTCCGGACCCGTCCCATGTGATTCAGATGGATGAAGTAGAGGTGCGGGATAATCTCACCGTGGAGACTATGCCTGTGCGGATTGAAGACAGAGAAGTGAAGACTCTGAGAGGGAAAGAAATTCTTTTGGTGAAAGTGGTTTGGTTAGGAGCTGCTGGCGAGAGTATGACTTGGGAGCTGGAGAGCAAGATGCGGGAAGCATATCCGGAGTTGTTTGATTCAGGTAATTTCGAGGACGAAATATTTTAAGTGGGGGAGAGTTGTAACGCCCCAAAATAATTTAATTAATTATTTAATTAAGTTATTTAAGGCTTACAATATTTATTTAGTTTAATTAAATAATTCAAGTTTAATTATTTTATTGTATTTTATTAGGAGGTGTTGTCACTAATTAAATGGTGCGAGCAAGGGCCCGTGATCCACAATTAGGCCCGTGGCCCATTGCCTAGTCAAGTAATTCGACTCTCAAGGGGTCTTAGAAGCTAGTTTTCATTTGGACTCAAGTGGGAAAAAGAAAGAAAAGTAACGTAAGAGAGAGTGAGAAGAGAAGAGTTGCGAAGGAGAGAGGAGAAGAAGAAGAGAGGGCGAAGCACATAGAGAAGAGGAGGAGGCTCGTGGTGGCTTGCAATTTTTCCTTGGAGCTTGGCTAGCAATTCGACTTCCATAAGGTTAGGGGGTCCTCTTTTTGTTCTTAATAGATATGCGAATTGGATGCTTAGGGTTAGGGTTCTAGGAATAATTCCCATGAATGAATTGTGATGTTGATAAGTAAATTATAATGAAGAAATGCGTGATTGTTGAATTATTATGTTGAGAATTGTATGATTGATGCTTGAGTTGTGGCTATTGCGAATTGGATGCCCTATGTTTGATCATATGTCTCATTGGTGCTTGCTTGGTGAAATTGGGGATCATGGTGTCACTTTAATAATATATATATATAGGAGTGTTTTGGTAATTTTAGTTGGTGATTGAAAGTGGAAAAAAAATTCTGTTTGGAAGCCCCTAGGCGCCTTGGGCGCCATATACATGTTGCTGAATTTTTCTGTTTTGCGCCATAGTCATGGGCGCCAAGTGCCCAGCAGTGTGCTGTGCCAGTTTCCAAAATTCTGTTGCCTGTGTTGCCATTCTGTGTCACTGTGTTGCTGTGCCTGTTGCCTGTGTTGCCATTCTGTGCCACTTTGCTGACAGTTTTGGCGCTTGTTGCTTGAGTCATGGGCGCCAAGGGCCCCAATGTCTTGGTGATAGTTTTGTAAAAATTGTTTTCAGGTTTTCATATTCAGGTAAAATGGCTCATGAAAAATGATTTTGGGCAACAAAAAAGTTGAGTTGCGTATTTTCACTAGGTGCCTAGTGCATGGGCGCCAAAAATGATGTTCTGTTTTTGATGAAATTTTAATTTGGTTTTCATGTTCTGAGCATTTGGCTCGTGTAAAATCAATTTCGAAGGAAAATAAATTTTGTTGCATGTTGGCCTTAGGCGCCTAGTGCCTGGGCGCCGTGTTGCTGTGCTGAGCGCCTGTGCGTGTTGTTCCCCTGGGCGCCTAGCGCCTGTGCGCTGTTGCGCGTGTTGTTCCCCTGGGCGCCTAGCGCCTGTGCGCTGTTGCGCGTGTTGTTCCCCTGGGCGCCTAGCGCCTGTGCGCTGTTGCGCGTGTTGTTCCTGGGCGCCAAGCGCCCATGCGCCAAGCGCTGTGTTGCCCCTGGGCGCCCAGCGCCCATGCGCCAGTTTCCAGGATGTCTAAGTATTTTTCCGGTTTTATTTTTAATGTAACTTTTGACTCGGTTATCCAAATTTGACGGTTCAAAATGCGTTTTGAAGCTAATTTCAGTGTCTATCCAAATGTTCCAATTTTATGTAAAAATAAATTATTTTACTGGTGTTTCTGGGCTGAGGTGTTCAAGTGTCCAAATGGCAATTTTTATCCACTTTCCCTATGTCGTGTCAATGTCCTAAGTTGGTCTATTTGAATTGGTGTTGGTGTGGGTGGTGAGCTGAATTGGTGAGTGATGATGAGGTGAGATTGGTGAGCAGAGGCTTCGGCCTAATTTTAATTTGGTGAGTTAATTAATGCACTATGGTGAGATTAGAATTTAAAATGGTGAATTGATTGATTTGTGGTGTGTTGTGATGCATTCTCCATAACACCTCATGAAGCATGTGCATTATTGGTGAGCAGAGGCTACGGCCTAATTTTATTTGGTGAGCAGAGGCTACGGCCTATTTGTATTTGGTGACGGATCCGACATGCATGTACCCGTGGAGTTTGGGTTGCATTACATGCATAATCATATATTGTGTAGTGCTGTTTGGAAATAGAATGTTGATGTGGTTGTTCCATTGTTGTGAATTGGTGTGCCTGGTTTCCTTCTTCCTATGCATTGCTTAATTCCCATATGTTATTAATTATGAAAAGAGACTCACCCTACTGCCTTTATGTTGCTTCTTATGTCGGCAACGTGCAGGTAATAACGAGTGAAGGATTCCTTTATGCCTTCGTCTGGTAGGAAGTGTCACGCTCTGATACGTAGCACCAGGGGGGGGGGGGTGTCCTATGTTTATGCAATATTTTTCCTAAACTGTTAGATTTGATTGGTGATGTATTGGTTTTAAATTTTAGAACTCATATTTATTCCGCTGCTGATGGTGATTGGATTTAGTTGATGCGAACTAAACATTGTTCTCATGGTGTTATGTATCTTGATATTTATGGAGTAAATGTAGCACTCGCTTGAATTGTTTTCAAAAAAAAAAAAAAGAGACTCTGATTTCTTTTAAAAGCAAAGTTATTAGAAAAGGGGTGTTACATAAGGCGCCACTTCCAGCAACATCAACATCCGGACAACATGACTGGGCGCCTAGGGGGCCAAAATCAGCAACATAGGCAACACTGGCTTGGTGCCCAGCAACAGGGCGCCTCCAGCAGGGAACAACCACGACACAGCCACGGCGCCCAGGGGCAGGGCGCCGTTTCCAGCAACCCAATCACAACCCAATTCGCACCAAACAACATCCAACTACCAAATTTCACCATGATCAATCATCAAGCACCGATTTCAAACATCATGAATGTATTATAACATCATCAAACAACACCAAATAAGATCAAAGGGCAAACTAGAGTCTATTCCCACATAATCCCCATCATATACCCCATTATAAGGTTAGAACCCACCCTTACCTTAGGTTTGCCGAATGCGAGATCTCCTTGTACGTAAGCTCCAAACAACCACCGCAACAAGACTTCTCTCCTCTTGCTCCTTGTGCGCGCTGTCCCTCTTCCTTTCTCTCTTCTCCTCTTCGCAATTTTCTTTCTTTCTTTCTCAAAAAAAAATGCGAATGACTAACCCTAGCCAACACCCTCCTTCATGCGCCTAAGCCTTGGGCTCGTGGATCACGGGCCCCCGTCTACTAATCAGCTAATTACTACGCACCACTCCCTATTTTGAATAAAACGTTATTTTATTAATTATTAAATATAACCATACTTAATAAAATACCTAAATAATTTAATTAAATAAATAATTAAATTATTTGGGCGTTACACCCACGATACTCAACGTCGCTGCCATCTGTTGAGGCGAAATCCCTTGTGTCAGTTTTGATGGAAACAAACCATTTCGATAAGTGTTTAAGTTATCTGATCCATTATGGATCTAATGGTTTTCTTGAGTGATCTAAAGTGCATGAACTATTTAATCAAATCTCAAGAAGACAGTGTGCTAAGAAAGCACCACATGAGAAGGCCTAATTGATGCCTTAGAAGAAAAGTATAAAGGCTATTGAGGTCATAAGCAGATAGAAGACAGCTATAATGGATTCTCATATGTGAAGACAATCTTCAAAGAGCCTCTCAAGTAGAGTAGGGTATAGTAAGATTCTTCCTTGATGTGAAGACATAAGCTATAGTGACTTCACAAGTTAAGAAGACTCTCCTCAAGAAGCCTCATAAAGAAAGAAGGCTTAGCAAAGCCTTAGAAGATACGAATGATGGTCAAAGAGGTCGTAAGAAGATGGATAAAAGATGATAGCTATAGTGGTTTCTTAATATGAGAAGTTGTTTCTTCAGGAAGCCTCTCAAGAAGAGATGGTAGTAAGAAGCTTCTCAGATAAAGAAGACACAAGCTATATTGCTTCAACAACTTTGAGAAGACACAGGCCATAATGTATGACAAGAATAAGAAGTTTCTCAAGATGAGAAGACCCAATCCATATAGCCTCTCATGATAAGAAAAGCCAAGTCAAGATGCTTCAACAACTTTGAGAAGACACAGGCCATAATGTATCACAAGCAGAGAAGACATCAAAGCAATGTTTAGAAGCTACACCGTTCAGAAGCTACATAGCTCAGAAGCTACATTGTTCAGAAGCTACATTGCTGAGAAGCTACATCGCTCAGAAGCTACGTTGCTCAGTAGCTACATTATTCAGAAGATACATTCAGAAGGTCTAAATCAGAAACTGAGAGAAGTGCTGCAGAAAGTGCAGTGAGGGCTATAAAGTGCTGCAGAATTCTGCAGAGTGCAGAAAAGTGCTGCAGAATTCTCCCAACGACTAGAAACGGCTATATTGAATATCAAGGCCATTTCCAACGACTCTTTTGGGCTAGAAACTCTATAAATACCTTATGGAAGACCTCATTGAAGTTGTGAGAGTTGGTGAGAAGCTTGGGTCAGTATTTCCTACCATATGGCCTATAAAGTAGCTTCTCAAGCTTCTAAAGAAGCTTATGAAGTACTTCTCTTCTCTCAACCATACTCAGTAAGTGTTGTACTCAAACACTTTAGTCCTAGCCGTTGAATCGGCCAGAGGTTTGGACAATATGTGATTCCTCTTTTCTTCAAGCAATTGCGCCAAGGAAGGAACTGTTCCTCGATTATGGGTTCCCTAACTCCTACAAAGAGTGTTAGGTTAGGTGTGAGAGGGACGTGTGGCTTGGATTATCTACGAAACTAAGAAAGCATAAAGAAAACGTTAAAGAAAAGATAAAATAAAGTAAAGACTTGTGTATTGATTGATGTGTGTTTCTAAATTGTACAAGTGTTACTATATATATACATGAGCCTTCATTGGCCGCTATGTGGGCCTACATCTGCTCACCGTTGGATTAATCAAGATCAATGGTCATAATTAAGCCTAATCCTAGAAACTCGGAGTCCACTCTTCCACGATCTCACTAGCACGGGTTAGTGGGGTAAAGCCCTAGTCATTCCTGTTTCTACAGAGTCTTCTGTTCATTTACCTTAACCGCTCCAACGTGGTATGTCCACGTGCATTGAATAGTTGCACTCCAAGCAAGTATTCCTCTCCTCGGCGACAAACCTCTTCGGCCATGTCTTACTTTCGGCTTTCGGTCGTTGGTGCCTCAGGCGAGTCACCCTATAGTCGAGGCACCCTCCAGTCGGGTCTCTTCTGTTCCTCGGTGATTCTCTTCATTCCCTCGGGACTTCAATCTTCTCCAACATTTGTTCTCGTGCTTCCAGATTGAGCTCCTCTGTGCCACGACAAATGCTAAATTGTGTCTGCCCTGGTGCTTTTATAGCTTCTTCGACCTTGTCCTAGCCCTAAACTTTCCCTTTTTCCCTCGGCCAATAACTTAATTTATTTTGGGTGTTAACAAATGCCCCCCTTTTGCGTTGTTGTCCAGCCGAGTGGATGGGACTGACGACGCGAAAGCTGAAACGACACGTCGTGTCAGTTGCGGTGACTAGCCACTACATCATTGATTGGACGTGTGATGGCTTATTTCCTGCAAAACAAAGTGGCGAAGCGATGGTTCCCTAGGCGATTCTCATTACTCCCTATGTCTAGCCGTTCTCAATCCGTCCAATGGTTGCTCTCACCCTTGTTACTCTGAATCATTCAACCGTCCCTACTGCAATTTTCTCTCGCTCTTCACTCTTCTTAGCACGCAAACATGTCTAGCCACGATCAACCCGCTTCCTCTTCTGGCCATGGCCAGCAAACGCCATTGGCCACCGTAGTCCCTTTTAGCCTTTTTTCCCGAAGTGGGCGAGTTGACTGTCCTTCGTCCTTACACTTCAGATGCCGATCATGGTTACAACGCCTTCAACAAACGTTTCAGCTTCACTGGCATCCCGATCGTCGATTCTTGGTGCACCGTGGGAACTAAACACCAAGACCTCAGGGGGTGACCGAAGTGTTCTACCGGCTACGCCGAATGGGCTTAGCGAGTATCCAACACCAAAGAAGAACTCTGGAAATCCCGGGGGATCTACGACATGATCCAGGTGTATACCATAGAAGTCTCTCACAACTTTGATGTCCTCGTTCCTCTCATGAGCTTCTGGTCGACTACCCTCAACGCCATTATTTTTTCCTAGGGGATCCTCACTCCCACCGTTCTTGATGTGGTTGCCATCCTGGGCCTTCCCGCCGGCGGGTGTGACGTGCATGCCGACCCAGACTTCTCCGGCGTTGACCCTGACTATACCTTCACCCCCGCCTTTACCAATCTTATGGCCTGGAATGCCAAGTCATTAGGAGACGTAACAGAGGCAGAACACTATGCCTTCCTGATGTACTTTTTCAACAAGTAATTCGGCAACACCAAGTCTTTTGGGGTTGTGAAGGAGCTTTCTCGCTTTATCCACATGATGATGTCTGGCCGCGGCTATGCTTGGGCCCCATTCTTTTTATGCCTTCTCTACAAAGGCATGGAGAGCCTGCTGAGGGGGGGTCAAAGAGAATGGACATTGCACAAAAGCCGAGGGCCCTATCCGGTTCCTCCAACTGTGGATTGAGCTCTTCTTTCCTAATTTCTCGGCAGACGCCTTCTCACCCTCAACAGATTCCCCCAGGGTTCTAGGCACGAATCTTACCAAAGCCCCAGCTCTGCCCGTAGAATGCCCGGAAGTACTTCAGGCACTTTTCAATGTATCCCCTGCCGATTTCGACTGGTGTCCTATTTTTGGAAAAAACATTGGTCCTCCATAGATATTTTATCCACTTCAGAAGAATCTCCTTGCCGTGGACAACCATTATATGGCTGCCAACTGGTGTTGTGTTCTCGTGGCTAGAGACCTCATAGCAGGTGTCAAGCCTTCTTCCCTCAATAACTTCATCACCATTGAACCATATCATCCCAATTTTGTGGCACGCCAATTTGGCCTAGGCCAACAAGTGATGAGTCATATTTAGAGGTGTTATTTATGCTCTTATAACTTAAATCAACACAAGTTCTCAAGTAATATTCGTGCTTATTAAGTAAATATTAGTTATTTAGAGGAAAGAAGGGTTAGGAGCTTGTTTGTGATCATTTGGCACATTTGGTGCCTTTTTGAGTATTTTAATGTCTCTGTTGAGTGCTGCAGCTGTAAGCCAGCGGTAGACGTTACAGCGCCTATATGACGGTGGGACATTTGGATATTTATAAAGCCACTTGCTGAAACGATGAGTCATCACCCTTATCTCTTATCCTCAGCATGACATTTCAGCCCCCAAGTGGATGCTACAAGACACTTGGCGCCTCCTACATGTGTCCCATGTGTTAGTTGGTGATTTTAATCATCACACCTTTTTGTAAAGTAGCTTTATGAATAATATCTAATGAGGATATTATCTATTAGGGATATATCTAATCCATCTTGTTCAATAAGTAGAATTTTTATGTAGAGAGAAAGTTTTAACATGGAGGAAACTATCTTGACATTGTAGCTTTCCTCCATTGTTATTCCACTCTTAAGCTTTTATTTTTAGTATAGTTTCTAGATTTCATTCAAGGTTTGCTCACGCCATAGCTACATCCTTCGTATGTGACTTGGGATCATTGGAGTGTATCTTTTGCAACCATTCTCCTCTTGTCTTCCTACGGTAATATGAGCTTTTTAGTTTGTATTATGTTGATGAAGCTTGTTATGAGATAATCACGTTGTAGTTGGATTGTCTTAGTGTGTAATGAACTTTGAGTAGCTTTTATGTAATATTATGATGTTTGCGTTTTATTCCTTGTGTCATAATGCTTTCAACTTTGTTTTGGGAATGGCCAGCTAAAACAAGGGGGCTTTGTGGGTACAGACATGGTTCACAAAGAGAAATCAAGGAATGATATGAATGAAAAACCTTTTAAAGACATTTAAAGGAAGTACTACTTAACTCTAGACATAGGGGAGTAATAGTTCATAAGGTACATGCTGTAAGATCTTAATATACAGGGGTAAAACTTATTTAGAGCCCAGACATAGGAGTCTTGTAACATAGCCCTGACGATAGTGACTGAAAGGCACGCCACCATGCCGCTACAGCGTCTTTGACATTGTAGCGCTACAGCGCTTAATGCTACAACATCTAATATTATAGAACACTACTCTTGGGAATTTACATAACTACTGAGCTATCCAACTCACTCTTAAATACTTTCAATTCATTACTGTTTTCACATATTTATTTATTCATTTGCATTTATGTTACTTACAATACTTGTTGACAACTTGTTATTGTCACTTGTTTTTATCAATAGCTAAATTACTAACTTAAATATAGAAGTAAACTCAACAATCTCCGTGGGAACGATCTTTACTTATCATTATATTACTTGTTGCGATTGTGTATACTTGCACATCTACTTTTCGCACAACAACAGGTCCCTCTACCTCATGATTCCTTGGTTCCTGTTCACCAAAGGGGAAAGATCTTGCTGATGGACCTTAGAAAAATCCTGAAAATCCATAGTGACAAGTTCTTGATGTTCACTTGGGGCGCATACCACAAGCAAGTCGGTGAGACCAGCGACTACCAACGCTGGTGGCCACTGATTACCAAATGTTTCTTTCTAGAATCTGCAGCTGAATATATCAATCGGTATATGGGCGCTGCTAAGGGTCTCCCCGCCCGACCGACTTTGGTGGCTGCCACTGCTAGTCCACCACCTACCATGGCCGCCAACCTCCCTGCCAGCCAGACAGAAAAGAAGAAGAAGACAATCCCTAATCCTTCACCTCCACAAAATAATAAAGGGGTGGTTGGCCGCCAACCCCTTTATTATTTTGTCATTTTCAATATTCTTGTTATCCTCGGCTAATTATTTCCCCTTACGCAGCCCAAGAACCAGCATTCGTCGACCTCGACCTCGACGATGAAGATGATGAAGATGAAGAAGATGAATTGCCCCATTCAGCTAAAATGAACTCGAGTCGTATGGGTGTTGACTCCCAATCATATGATGTAAGTTAGGCATTTTTAGGACCAATTGTGCAGGTTTTTCATTGTATCACAGTCATTATCTGGGATTTAGTCTAGTTTTAGATAATTGTAGTAGGAAGTTCATTTGTAAGTAATTCCTTCCCTTTTGGAGCTAACTTGGACATTGAAGACCTCTAATTGGTTGTGGCATCATTCGGCGAACCAGACACTTTCCCGGAAATGCAGCAAAATGAAGGAATTTGCTTTCTGTTAGTTTTCGCGTCGCGACCAGGAGGGTTCGCGACGCGATCCGGAGGAATTTTGCAAGCCAGAACTTTGTTATTTTTCGCGTCGCGACCAGGAGGGGTCGCGACGCGACCTGGAGCAGTTTTGCGATGCCTGATGCATCTGTCTTTTGTCGCGACGCGACGGACACGGGCCGCGTCGCGATGGTGCGTGAAAATTAGGGTTTTTAAAGCAGTTTCAGCAATTTTTCAAAGGACTTCGTCTAGGGGAGCACAGCTAGAGTTTGGAGCAGCAGCTGGGGGCGTTTTTGGGAGCTTCTAATCACTTGGGAACAAGGTTTTGACGACTTCTCATGGATTCCTCTATGTGTAACTTCTCCTTATTTCTATCTTCTCTTTCCTTGATGTTGTCCATGTAGTTTGTTTTGATTAAGGAGAGATGACTCTCCCCAAACCTATCTATTGATTACTTTGTTATGGTTGATTCAGTTGTTTGGTTAATTTATCATAAGTCTATGCCTCTTTGTGTAATGCTTTGCTTCTACATATGCTAGTTGTAATGAATTAGGGTTTGTGATTATATAGGGATATGGGTTACATTCTTGATATGGGGTAGTAGATCACATACTTGTGATCACCATAGGAATATGGGATTGGATATGTGAATTCTCTATTTCTTGCGTTTATTGCTTTACCTGTTGGCATGAATCACCTAAGGGATTATGGTTTCTCAATTAGGTAAAAGGGGTTTTGAGGCAAGGGATTGTCCTTAACCTAATTTTGTGAATTGAATCTGGTAATTTAAACAAACAATTTGAGATTAGCTGAAGGATCATAGGATAGGTGAGGGGAGAAGATTCGACCCCTAATCGCTTTTATTTTATTGTTTACAAACGTTTGCTTTATTTTACCGTTACTTCACTTTTCGTCCAACTGTTACGTCTAAGGATTAATAAACTTGCCTAATTGATAATAAAGCGCAATCCCTGTGGAATCGACCGGTTACTTACCGTATTTTATTACTTGCGACGACATTTGGTACACTTGCCAAAGTCCTAACAATGGGCTCCACCGCCTCCAGCTGTCGATGATCATGTTCCTCAGTTAAAGAGGCTACGGGTGAGTTTCTCTTTCCCCCTGTATCCTTGGTCTTTTCACTCTTCCGACTTCCTATTACTCATTGCAATGTATTGCAGAAAACTCACTTTCCACTAGAGTCGACCACCTCTCATCGGCTGCAGCACAACTTAGATCCTAATTTGGTAAGTGGGCTTTCTTACAACTTTGTTAATCCTTCTACACCCGTGATATCTTAGCTTTATCCCCTTTTCCAGGATCGTGCCATGCCATCATCAACCCCCCATAATGAAGAAGTCAACATTCCTTCTCCCCCTCCATTTCAACAAGTTACGGAAGCTGACCCGGTCGTGACCGAGGAGGAATTAGCCAGCTATTTTCTAAGTTTGGATGTTCCACCAGCGTCGATCTCCACGTTGGATGAAGACCTCGCTCGAGTAGAGGCTACCTTGACTAGGGAGATTCCTACTGATGCTGCTCAGGTTACCGACCTCAGGGCTTCTTTGTTTAGGTTATCAGATTCCGTTGAGGTCCCAGAGCTAAGAAAGAATATCTTCCGACAGATAGCTCTCCAACTAGGTGACCTTTCCAGTCTCTACGCCCGAGCCAGAAATACCGAGAGAGCCGCCAAATCATCCCTATAGAAACTAACAGATCTCCAAACTAAGAAGACCGAATATCGGGCCACCTTTCTCTCACTAGACCAAGAGAAAAATACAACAATGGCCGACAAGGAAAGAATCAGTCGCAGGATCCACACTGTTGAGGCCACCATTTCTTCTCTCCAGTGGAGCTAGCTTCTCTTACCCCTCAACACACCGCAGCTACTCAGAAACTTGGCACCATTTCAAACAATCTCCAACAGCTCTTCCATCGCAGCTCCTCCAAGATGAGATACTAAGGACCGTCATGGCATGGGGTGACTTACGTACTTCGCTCGCAATATAAGGTCCATCCCAGTTCGGTGACCATTTGCCAAACTTAGGATCCTTGATCCCAATTGGTAGGATAGTCTTCCAAACTAGGTCGCCTGCAACAAGCTTTTTAGGTTTGACGTGTTTGTTATAGGCGCAGTCTGTCTTAATCTTGTTGAGCTCTAATCTGCCGAGGGCAGCCAACCTTCCATTGTCCGCTGAATCCAACTCCATTAGCATGACATGCTCATATTCGTCCAAGCTAAGTGAGTGCTGCCGAGCCACCCTAATTCACAATCTGGTATATTCAAAGAGTGATGGCATGTACATTGTTTCGAAGAGGTGAAGCTGGTGGAGTGAGGGTAGGAGAGCTATTCTTTCTATGGGCAATAGTGAACAACGAGGCTGTGAACACCAAATACTATTTGATTACTCATTTGGCTAGGGTGGCTGAAGGGGACAAAGGGAAAATTGTGATTGGAGGGTTGATCACTTATATAGGCCAACATTTGGGACTTGGTGCTTCCTTGGATGGAATTGAACGTGTCCCTGGTGGTACCCTGATTGATCTTGACGTGTGCACCAACATGCACATGATTAAGCCAATAAATTTGAAGAGCAGAGGGGGGATACAGACTGCTGATTAACATGCAAAAATCAATCCATGTTGCCTGATCAGGCAAGGACAGATACTAGAAATGCTAGGGATTGGCTGTATCAGCCTGCAGACAGGGAGGCCCAAGTGGCGGAGGAGGCACAACAAAGGGCTGAAGAGCAAGCTGCACCTGGGGTAGGAGATCATCCTTATCCATCTAATATGTACTAGCAGGACTGGTGTCACCAGATGGAAGGTGAGCAGACAAGGCAAGGGGTTGAATTGGCTTATATTAGGGAAGAGCAGGCCAGACATATGGAGAGTTTGCGTGTTATTAGAGAAGGGCAGCTGATGCAAAGTCAGGAGCTAGGGAATTTAACCACAATGATGCAAACATTGATGAAAGTTCCACCCTCAGCAGGCGACCGATCAACCTTGATCAAATGTGAGCTTTCTTTACCCTCTCGTGTGTTTTAAATTTCAATACATTTAGGACAATGTCTAGTCCGAGCATGGTGGGATATTTTACCTTTTTTCTAGTTTTTCTCTGTTTTTAATTGCTGTCAATTTTGTTTGTTTTGAGTTTGTTGAATTTGTTTTGAATAGTTGTCATCTCCCCTTTTTGTGGAAAGTCTTTGAGAAATTTCTAAGAGCATATTTTTAAGAACTTTCTTGGATAGTTATTTGAGTTTCATAGCATTTTTATAAGTAGACTGGTGGGCATAAAAGTATAAATGGCTGGTTGTTGCTACTTCTTGAGTTCACACACACGCTCACACACACACACACACGCTCACACACACACACACACACACACACACACACACACACACACACACACACACACACACACACACACACACACACACACACACACACTCTTAAGACAAGTTTTTGGTGTTAGTAATCATAAGGTATTGAAAATAAACTAGTAATCTGGTTCTCTTGGTGACATTCACAGAATGCGAGGTTATTGGAGTAATGTCTGTGCTGGGGTATCATGAATAGTGAAAAGTATCATAAAAGAAAAGGAGAAAAGGGTAAATTTTCAAGGAAAAAAAAAGAGAAAAAATTCTCTTTATTCAGGACCTAAGCAAAAGTTTCTAGAGAACTGGTTTTCTGTGCTGACACTGACTTCTGACTTGATATTCTAAAACCTTAAACTTGTCTTGTATTTCACAAAATCCCAATTTGTAAAGACTCAACCCAATGAATAAATTTTGTTGAAAAACCACCAGTTTACTTAAACTTTTCCTTGTATGAATTTGAAGAATTTCAAAAATTGGTCTAGTGGATTTTATGGATTTGCTAGAGGACAAACAAAGATTCAAGCATAGGGGAGTCTGACAAGTCTAGTTTTTAGCATCTTTTTAGTAATTATTTTTTGTAATTTGTGTGGAAATTTAGTTCTATTCTTGAGCTACTATACTACCAAATACTTGTTTCTATTTCCGATCTAGCTTTGAGGAAAATAAAGAATTTTGAGCTTTGAGGGAACAAGGATTAAATCACATAACAAAAGAAGCAAGAAAACGCAAAATAAGCACATGTCAACTCGAGCACACGCACAGCCCGTGTGTAACGCCCCAAATATTTAATTAAATTATTTAATTAAATATTTAGGTATTCAACTATTTAATTATTTATTTTAGTTGGTGTAATTATATTAACGATGGATTGAGAGGTGTGTAATTGGATTTTAGGTGATGGCGTTAGTGATCGGGCTTAAGTTGGAGGAAAGCCCGTGATCCAAGCCCACTAGCTAGGCGCATAGGAGAAGCGCCTAGGCTAGGGTTAGGTGTCATTTTGCGAATTGTTGAGAAAGAAAGAAAGGAGAGTTGCGAATAGAGAGAGGAGAAGAGAGAAGGGTGCGGCGCGAATTCAAGAGAGGAGAAGAAGAGGAGAATTTCGCAAATTCAAGGGAGCAGAGAGGAGCTGTGTTGCTGAGGTTCTGTTGGTGATTTGATCAAGAGGATTGGTGCTCTCCTAATATAAGGTAAGGGTGGGGTTCTTCCTTATAATAGGGTTCTATGATGGGGGTTATGTGGGAATAGATCCTATGATGCCTAGGGTTTGATTTTGATGTGTAGTTCGGTGTTAGTTGAATTGTATAAAGATTGATTTGAGAATACTTGCTCGTTGGTGATTGTTGTGATCCTAAAATTGGTGGTTCATTGTTGTTATAACTAATTGCATGCTAGGTGTTCGATAAAATGTTTGTTTGGTGTTGTGATTCGCAAATTATGGTGATTGGTGTTGGTGATTAACAATTGGTGATGTAAATTGGTGAATTAACGAAATTATAGACCCCTAGGGCGCCATGGGCGCCATTGTCCTAGTTGCTGATTTTGGCGCCCTGCTGCTGGGCGCCGTGTGCCAATGTCGCGTTTTGGTGTCATGTTGCTGCTTTTGGCGCCCTGTGCATGGGCGCCGTGTCTGGTGGGTGTGTGTGTGTGCCAGGATGTTGTTGCTGCTGTGTTCTGAGTCATGGGCGCCATGGGCGCCAGGATTGCTGGTGTTGTGTTCCCTGCGAGTGTTGCTGTTTAGGCGCCTAATGCCTGGGCGCCGTGTCTGGAGGTGCCTCCTGCGCCATGTTGCATTTCTGTCGTGTTCTGGCTTGTCTGGGCGCCAAGGGCGCCATGTCCTGCAGTGTTGCCTGTTGTGTTGCTGCCTGTTGCTAGGCGCCCTGCTCCTGGGCGCCAAAGTCATGTGTGTTGCGTTGGTTGCCAGGCGCCCTGCCCCTAGGCGCCAAGTCCAGTGTTGTTACCTGTTGCTGGGCGCCCTGCTCCTGGGCGCCAGTTTTCTGTGTTGTGTGTTCTTGCTAGGCGCCCAGTGCCTGGGCGCCATTTTCAGGATGTCCCTCAAATTTTTCCCGGTTTTGTTTTTGGCATATCTTTTGACTCGGGAGTCCGATTTAGACGTTTCAAAATGTTTTGGAAAGCTTATTCAGAGGCCTAGCTGAATATTCTAATTTGAGGCAAAGTAGTCCATTTTTCTGGAAAAATTGTCAACCGTTGGTGTAGTCGTTAAATGGTGATGTTCTGCAAGAAAATTGTCGTGTCTCAAATACTTTGACAAATTGTCGTTTGTCTCCGGTGTTGTGAAAAAAACCCTCGTGTCTCAAATGTTTTAGAAAATTGTTGTCATCTTGGTGTATTAGTGCTGTTTTGGAAAATTGTTGTCTCCTTGGTGTCTTGGTGTTGTTTTGGGAAATTGTTGTCCTCTAGGTGCCTTGGTGCGGTTTGATGCTAGGTGTGAAGGCTCAAACTTTGGTGTTGTTGGAACTAGGTGTGAAGGTTCGAAGTCTTGGTGTTCCGTTGTGTCGGGTGGTTGGTGTTTTCGGTGTTGTTGTGGCTAGGTGTGAAAGCCCATCTTTGGTGATATTTGGTGATTGTTGTTGGTGTGTCACGTTGTGACTAATTTGGTGATTGTCTGTGTGCATTCATGGTGTCGCATACAGCATATGCATTTATTTTGGTGAAGGCCTTTGGTCTTGGAGCTAGGTGTGAAAGCTCAAATTTTTATAAAAACTAGTGAGCCTGGTGTGAAAGCTCAATTTTTGGTGAATTGGTGAGCCTGGTGTGAAAGCTCTCAATTTTGGTGACGCCCCTATTTACGGGCAAGACTTTTGGTGATTTTGGTACCACATGCATATGCCCGTTGGTGTGGGTTGCATTCATGCATTGTCATGACATATGGTAACTGGTTGTAATGTTTATAATTGGATGTAATGCTTATAATTGGTTGTATGTTTGTAATTTGATGTGTGTAGTGGAGTGGTAGATATAGTATCATATTCTAGCATATTTCCTATCATTTTATGCTATTATATTGAAGATATCTCACCCCTTCTGTTTGAATGTTACCCCTATGCGGTAACGTGCAGGTGATTGCGAGTGAGGGCTTAGGTACCTTCGCTATTTTGAGTCGGTGTCGTCGGTGTCCTTTGCTTTGATGTGTAACACTCAAGGGGGGGGGGGGATAAACGCTAAACTTTGGATTATTATATTTTATTATTTGGAGTCCATTCAGGACGTTGTTATTTCATGTTTTAAAACTTATATTATATTCTGCTGCGTGGTGATGTATTTTTGACAGGTGTTATTTATGTCGTATGAGACGTTTTGTTTAATGATGAATGTGTGACATCCCTTTCGAAGTATGGAATAAATTTTTGAACTCTGATTTTTATTAAATAATTACCGGGTAGAAAATGGGTGTTACACCGTGCGCCCCACTGGCATGGTCCGTGCGCCTCATTAATTGCAAAACAAAGGAATTCCAATTTTACACCGAGCACACGCATGGTCTGTGCGCCCCACAGGCACGGTCCGTGCGCCTTCAGTTCTCCGTTTGAAGATCAAGAGATTTTTAACAGGAGCACGGTCTGTGTGCCTCTGAGCACGGTCCGTGCGTCCAGTGCAGGAGCCAAAGCTGTTACTTTTTGAATGTTTAAGGCTTGTAATGTGACTTAACTCACTTGTACCCTACCTTAGCCTATATAAGACACGAAATTTTGTGTGTCTAATGATCTTAGGCTATTGTAAAACACTACTCAAAGTTTACTTTTAAGATTTTATACAATTTACATTCTCCATTTTAAGTTCTTGCTCTTTATATTCTTGCACTTTATATTCTTGCTTTATTATTTTTCCAGCACTTTTATCTTCTGCACTCTGTTGCTTTCTTTACATTTCTAGTCATTTACTGTTCTAGTCATTTACATTCCGTCATTTACTATTCTAGTCATTTACATTCTGTCATTTATAATTCCGCCATTTACAATTCACGTATTTCAATTTCAAGTAATTGTCTACTATGAACATGACTGAGTAGACTCCTTTTAGTCTTGGGATTGTGAGACTAATCCAATGATAGACCTCTAAACAATCCCAAGTCTAATCTCTATTATGTTAAAGTATATATTCTATTTAATCTCATCATTCATAAAGCTTTATTTAAAATTTCAAACGAAGTATCGAAAGGTGAAGTTTGATATTGGAACTATGGGATTAAACAAGGGAAACAAAAGAGGAAAATAGTTTTGGGACTCTTGGGATAAAAAAGGCTTGTACTTTAGGGGTCTTGGCAATAATCAACCATGAAAATAGGTTTAATTATTGGTTCAAGACAACTTATCTAAAATACACCTTATCTAAAATAGGGAATGGATGAGAGGTTGTGAATTCATTCTATCATTATGGTGAAACCACAATCCTAAGATGCTTTTTATTCTGAATTTAAAACCAAACAAACAACTTCTTCTATTACAATCTTTCCTTTTAGCTAATCAAAACCGAAAATAACATTGGTAATCACATAGTCTCTTTAGATCGATACTCTTTACTACTAGATAAAACCGTGCACTTGAGGCCTACTTCTCTGAGGTCTTTCATATCAAAGTTGTTGCACGACAGTGACTTCACTTTATTTACAGCATGAATGTTTGATCCAAATATGAGTATGTTGTCTACATAGAGACATATGATAGTGCAAATGTCATTTTCGGTTTTATAATAAATACATTTGTCACTTTCATTCACTTTAAACCCATTTGATATAATCAAATTATCAAACTTCTCATGTCATTGTTTAGGAGCTTGCCCCTGAATTACAAAACCTTCAGGTTGCTCCATGTAGATTTTTTTCTTCTAACTCACCATTTAAAAAAGCAGTTTTGACATCCATTTGGTGTAATACCAAATTACAAATAGCGGCCAACAAAATTAGTACCTTTGTGGATGTAATTCTAGTAACATGTGAAAATCTGTCGAAGAAATCTATATTATCTCTTTGTCTAAAACCTTTAGCTACAAGGCGGGCCATGTATTTATCAACAGTACCATTAGGTTTTATTTTCCTTTTCAAAATACATTTAAAACCTATCGGTTTGCAACCGGGAGGAAAGTCAACTAACTGCCATGCCTGGTTAGACTCTAGAGAATCCATATCATCATTAATGGCTTCTTACCACAAATCAGCGTCCAAAGAAGACAAAACTTCTTGAAGGCTAGTTGGATCCTCCTCTAATGTATAGACCATATAATCGGGCCCATAGTCTTTAGCAACACATGCTCTCTTACCTCTTCGAGGTTCTATTTTCCTTTGTTCGTTGTTTTCAACGTTCCCAGGCGTAGAAACTTGACTAGTTCCGGTGCCCCCACTATTTTTTGATTTAAAAGGGAATTCACTTACATAAAAGTCAACGTCATTTGACTCTATACTCACTTTTTCTTTAAGGCCATAAGACCTGTAAGCTTTACTATTTAGTGCATACCTAATGAATACACATTCATAGGCCCTACTGGCGAGTTTAACTCTTTTTGGATCCGGGATCGTGACATAAGTCAACAACCCTAGACTCGAAAATAAGACACATTTGGTTTTCTTTTCTTTATAATCTAATATGGAGAAATTTTATTCTTAGACTTTGGAAGTCTATTCAGGATATAACATACAGTTAATAAAATTTCCCCCTCCACTGAGATGCAGCGCCAGAATAAAGCATAATAGCAACAGCCAATTTGGTAAAAGTTCTATTTTTTCTTTCTACTTTACCATTAATTTCGGGAGAATATGGTGAAGTCGTTTCATGTATGATTCCATTTAACTTACAAAAATCATTAAACAACTGAGAATCATACTCAGTTCCTCTATCACTACGAAAACGCTTTATCTTTTTACCAAATTGATTTTCAATTTCTGTTACAAAATTTTTGAACATGTCAAGCGCTTTAATTTTTTTTTCATAAGATATACAAAAGCGTAGTCTGAACAATCGTCAACAAAAGTGATAAAATAACATTTACCATTTCTGGTTAAAGTTTCGTCTAATTCGCATATATCATAATCAATTAAATCTAACGGCTCAGATTCTCTCATTACTGATTTATGCGATGTTTTTGTTATTTTAGCTTGACTACAAAATTTGCATTTTTGAAAAACATTTAACGATAATTTAGGAATTAATCCAAAGTTACTCATATTAGCAATAATGCATCTATTAACGTGACAAAGACGAGCACGTCAAATATTAAAATCACACAGCATATAAACAAAAGGAGAAATTTTAGTCATTTCAATATTCAGCTTGAACATGCCATCACTGGTGTAACATCCGCAAAATAATTAGTAGAATTATTTGGATGTTAACCCAATTAAATTAATTTAGTACTTGACTGGTAAATTTATTGAGTGCTAAAATTATTTATTGGTTGTCATCGGATCGTTAACCGGATAATACGGGTCAAGGACAATTCGAAACGAAATAAGAGATTTAGAGCAATATGGTAATTTTACCACGTTACCACTTATATATTAATAAATATATATATATATATATATATATGTGAGTGTGTGTTATAAAAAGAAAGAATTAAAAAGAAAGAAAGGAAAGAAGAAGGCAGCGAGAGACAGAGAGAAAAGAGAGGAAAAAGAAAAGAAGAGAAAAGAAAGGGTAAGGAGGAAGAAGAGGAAAAAGGGAAGATTTCGGTTCATCAAAACGACTTCCTTCCAACACGAAAAACGTTCAGCGTTACTTCCTCTTCGATTTGGTACCAACATCATCATCATCAACTCACTCTCTCTCACTTTGCCATTTTCGAAAATTTGAAGGGAATGGAGGTTTGTGATGGTTCAAGCTCAAGGGTAGCTTGGGATGGTGTTTGGCGCGGACTCGAGGATGATTGATCGATGATTGAAGTTCGATTGGGAGATTGGAAGCTAGTTGGGTGAGTTTGGGTTGAAAAATCCAATTTGGGGATTTTGTGAATAGTGGCTTGAGGTTGAAGAAGAAGATGAATAGTGTTCAGGGAAGATTTCGAGGAATTCGGTATTTCGGTCAAAAAGAGGTTTCGTGATCGAGTGGAAAGCTTTGGAAGAGGATTGGGTGTCGCCGGAGCGGGGAGCGTTCGTGTGGTTACTCGGTGATTTGTGTAACATCCCTAATTTTTTTAAAAGACTCGTATTATGATGCCGGAGGCCGATTAATTAATTGTGGGAATAATTGGTCGCGTCTCGGGGATAAATAGTCGAGAAATTCGTCAAGAAATCCTATTCTCCATTAAAGTGTGGCTTATTCATAATTTAAATAAGGAATTGGGGATGAAGGGCAAATCTGTCTTTTCACACCCCTAGTTATTAAAACACAATTATGAAGGTTATAATTAATTAAGAACCGAAAGAATTAAGGAACTCCGGATCAGAACTGGATTAACCGAGAAAGTTTTGTGCCAAAGAGAATCTTCAACACCTAAACTATCATTTTATGGACCAAGGGCAAAATGGTCTTTTCACCATCATTTAAACCCTCAGCCATATACACTCAACTGAACCTTCACCCACTCATTTTATCATTTCTCCAGCTGAAAGAAAGAAAGGAAAACAGAAGTGAGGGAGAGGAGAGTGGGGGCGAAAGGAAGAGGAAGAAGAGGAGAGAAGAACTTCTCTATTGGTCATTGCATGTAAGTCTTCTGAACCTCTCTCTACTCCATTTTTGATTCTGAATCCAATGGTACCACTTTCAAAGTCTGATCCTCACCCATTCTCTCTATCCCATTTTCTGTTTTGGTGGTTGAAATGGTGAAGATGATGGAGCTTGGAATTGTTATGGCTTGCATGTTCAGTTTTTGCTGTTAAGAGGGGGGAGTCTCAAGCTTGCATTTCGATTTGGAGGAAGTTGTGGAAGAGTGGGTTGCTGTTTCAGGTTGAGAGAAAGGAAGCCACCGTCCTTGTTCGAATTTGGTTTCTAGCGGGGATTGTTCGTTGTTTTCGGTTCGACGATTTCGTCTCTCGACCCGACTCTCGGACTTCGGTATAACGAGTGAGTTCTACTCACGATAGGGCATTTTGCTACTCTGAACTTGTTTTCGGTATCGGAGTCCTTGGTCACATTTTCGGTTTTCAAAAGACTTAGAAACGAAAAACGATTTTTGAGTCAAAATGGTGTTTTACGGTTTAATGAGAATTTTGGTTAAATCTTTGAAATGAAATGACTTATATATTATCTGGAATAGTTGGAAATTTTCTGAGTTTCAGGTGATCGAAATTAGAAATCGAATTGGGCGAGAACGGAGAGCGAAAATGAGAAATATGCGAAATTCTGGTAACAGACACAGGTCGCACGGACCGTGTGCCCCTGGGCACGGATCGTGCGCCTGCTTCGGGTTGGATGAGTTGGAAATAAAACGGGACGCACGGGTCGTGCGCCCCTGGGCACGGATCGTGCGCCCCTTTCGGTTTGGCTGGGTGATTTTAATAAATCACGCACGACTCGTGCGCCCCTGGGCACGGACCGTGCGTGATCTGTTACCGACTTCCGTTTTCTCGTTTTGTCACTCCGTTTGATCCCGAACCTTTTCTAATCTCTTTCTCAATCATTTAAAATGAATTTGCCTTACTGACAACCGTATTTTGAACTTGCTCAACTCATGATTTTGAAAAAAGAGCATTTGAAAGCCCATTTGATCGAAAAACCGAAACCCTAGTACGCGTGTGAGTACACCGACTGATGGACTGACTGAATATATATGTTTATATATGTCAAATGAAAATGATCATAATGCCGGAGGTCTAACTTATGAATTCCTCAATACGGGTTATAGATCGATACTGATATTGTTTAGCTAATTACCTTGTAATTGATCCTTTTGGTGATCGAAAAGATATAAATTATCTAACTCTCGAGAATTTGATGCATATTGTCATATGTATTGCGTTGGGTGACGACCCGACAAGTAGCATACTAGGAAGGGAAGTCATGAGCCCTCACCCTAGGCCCTGAATGTGTTTTGGCGTGGTCAACTCACGGGTTACCGGGATTAGCAGGCGTTGTGAGGCCGGTTTGTGCTAAGTAATTCACGAATTGCCGGGATTAGCAGTCGTTGTGCGGTCGGCATTCGATTAATAAAAAAAAAGAGATTCACGAATTGCCGGGATTAGCAGTCGTTGTGCGGTCGGCATTCGATTAATAAATAAGACATTGCTATGTCAACTTTTGTTGTAACGGTTTATTAAATGGAACCGAGTGTCAGTGAGGGGGCACGGTAGGACTCACTGAGATAATGTTATCTCACCCAATCCATATTTGTTGTTTTTCAGAGAAGCAGGGAAAAAGGAAGACTATTGTGCACGAGTAGTTGGTATACTCTTGGCGGTGCCGAAGACTTAGTCGTTGGATCCTTTGTTCTTTTGTTTGTCTTTTTGGTTGTATTAACTTGTATTGATTATGAGTTATATGAACCGTTTTATGTTTCTGTTTGGTATTTGGACTTGGATAATGTAATCCATTCGGTGTGTAACCGATAAACTTCTATTTGATGAAGTGATGTTATTCCGATTATGTTTTTATTTCGGAAAAAGTTTGTATGTCCAATATTTAAACAGGAACTGTGTCCTCTGAACTTCCGCATCTGTGCATCTTCGGTCTCTCTACATGTTAGAAATACCGGGGTGTTACATTTGGTATCAGAGCGGTTCGACCTAGTCGGACTTAGATGTTAAGAGTCTTTTACGTCTTCTAAGTCTGATTTTTCTTAGTATGCTATTAGACATTGAGCCTGATCAACTTAATACTTTGTGCATACTTCACAGAATCATGGCTGGAAGAGGTAGGAGAAACCCACCTGTTGATCCTCATCAAGAATGGATGCAGAATGTCATCGAGACTCAGCAGAAGATGATGAATGCAACAGCAACAGATGGCTCAAATGGCTCAAATGCAGCAGATGCATCAGATGCCTCAACCACAACCAGCTGAGCCAGTCAATGTGCCAACACCTGAGGATCCCAACAGGGTGTATTTTCGGTTTCTGAAGATGAAACCCCCGACCTTCAAAGGAGGATCCGAGGCAATGAAAGCCCATTTCTGGGTGGATGCCATGGAACGGATCTTTGATACCTTGCAATGCAATGAAGGAGAAAAAGTAACTTGTGCTGCTAACGCTCTGGACGAGGATGCTCACACCTGGTGGGTTAATGCTCGCAGGATGCTACAAACTCAGGGAACTCCTCTTGAGTGGAATAATTTCAAGGAGTTGTTTTTGGGTCATTATTTTCCCGACTCCCAAAGACTTGACAAGCAGATGGAATTTCTGAGTTTGAAACAGGGAAAGATGACAGTTGGACAATATGCTGCCAAATTTGAGAGGTTGTCACAATTCTATGAATTGGGGACCACCGCTCCTGATGATAAGTGGAAAATGGTGATGTTCAGACAAGGTCTTAGAGGCGATGTGAATCAAGGTCTCAGTTCTTATTCCATGACCACTTATCCTGCTTTGGTTCAACAAGCTCATTCAGCTGAGAGCGATCTTAAAAGAATGTACGCTGAGAGGAAGGATTTCTGGAAGGACAAGCGCAGAGGAAATGATTCGACTTCTTCAAACCCTAGATATAGAGGGAATAGGTGGTACGTAAAATGGTTGTGTCGCGTTCATCGGGATTAGCAGTGTGTGCAGTCGGTGGTACGTAAAATGGTTGTGTCGCGTTCACCGGGATTAGCAGTGTGTGCAGTCGGTGTCGTGTTAAGTTTAACAGAATTTCATAATTGAACCGAGAGTGTTAGCAGGGGTCTCGGTAGAACTCACTGAGATTGTATCTCACTGTTTAAATGTTGTTGTTTTACAGATAAATAGGGAAAGTGGAGATCCAAGAGGCACGAGTAGGTGGTACTCGGATGGTTGCTGAAGACTTAGCTTTATGCTTAAGTGTATATCTTTCCTTGTTATCTGTGTATCAAGACATTTTGTCTTTAGCGTTATGTATTTATTTCCGCTTTCTTGTGCGATATTGAACACTGTATTTCACTGATGGTTTATGGTCTTATTTATGTGTAAGACTGTCCTGTTGTTGTTCAGTGAAAATTTCATAGTGATGTTCAGTATTTAAACAGGAAATGTACCTCTGATGTTTTAGGGATGGTGCACTTGGGTATTTTTACTCGATAAAAATACCGGGGTGTTACAGTTGGTATCAGAGCAGTTCGACCTAGTCGGACTTAGTTTAAGGTTGAGTCGATTCCTTGTTAGTCCTTTTTGTAATTTCACTTGTGATGCTAAGAGACATTGAAGGATGATCAAGACGCAATCCTCGACTAAAACTGAAATCTCCAGCCGGTGCATCCTCAGGAAAGGTGACATGACGGTGGAAGAATACACCGCCAAATTTGAGAAGTTGTCTCAGCTTTGCCAAGTGGTAAAGTAAACTCCGGATGACGAATGGAGAGTGCAGATGTATAAGAAGGGCCTTAGTGTTTTTAAGACTTAGGGTCTCGGTTCTTATACTATTACCAATTATGTTGCTTAGGTGCAATCAGCCTATGTCGCCGAGGATGATCTCATAGGGAGTATTGGATAGGAAGGAAGGTAGTTGAATTATCAACTCCGAATGCAAAGTCCTAAGATAATTTCATCCAAGGAAAAGCAGGTGCAATTCTTCGATTCTTCAAGGGTCAGAATATATCCTAACTATGGAAAGCATCACAGTGGTGATTGTCAGCAAAGATCGATCGTTGTTGTTATTGTAATGAAGAGGGTCACTATGCAAATAAGTGCCCTGCAAGGAAGAGTTCCAAGGAATTACAAGCAACTCTAAGGCAAGGACGAGTCAACACTCTGGATGCTCAGACAGTTAAAACTGCAGACAATTTAGTGAGGGGTATGAGATCAGTTTTCAATCACTCCGTCAGTATATTATACGATTCGGGTGCAACCCATTGTTTTATAGCAGAAGCATGTGTGGATCGGTTGGGATTAGCATTGTCTCCGCTATCCGAGCCGATAACTATCTTAACTACGGCTAAGGGTGGTGTCCAGACCCAATCTTTGTATCAGAATTGTCTACTTGTCATAGGAGACAGAAATTCCGTCGAAGGATTATTTGTTTGCCTATGAGAAGTATGGACATCGTTCTGGGTATGAATTGGATGACTGCAAATCATGTTACAATCGACTGTGTTAATTAATTATCAGCTTCGCTTCAGAATCAATTGAATTGTCTAGGACAAATTCTGAAGCGGTTACCTAGTTCACCTTAGACGGTCAATCTTCATTTCAAGGTGCGGAAGCACATGTTAGTATGTAATCTGCATCCACTGAAACTAGTTTGGATTTGGCGAACATTCAGGTTGTGAATGACTTTCTGGATGTTTTCACGATGAAGTTTCTTCTGAACCTCCAGAGCGAGAGGTAGAGTTTACTCTAGAATTGGTTCCTGGCATGGGATCAATATCTATTGTTTCTTATTGAATATTCCTTTAGAATTAAAGGAAATGGAGTCTCAACTTGAAGAGTCGATGTTAAAGAAATTCATTCGACTGAGTGCTTCTCTAAGGAGTGCTCTGGTGTAGTTAGTCGAAAGGAAAAATGGCAGCATGAGATTGTGCATTGATTATCGACAACTCAACAAAGTGACGATCAAGAATAAATATCCCTTGCCAAGGATAGACGATTTGCTTGAGCAATTTGAGGTGCTGCTGAGTTTTCTAAAAATCGATCTGAGGTCGGGTTATCATCAGATAAAAGTTAGAGTCTTAGATATTCCGAAGACAGCTTTCCGTACTAGGTATGGACATTATGTGTTGGTAGTGATGCCCTTCGGTTTGACTAATGCTCCAGTGGTATTCATGGATTACATGAACCGAGTGTTCCACACTTATCTGGATCAATTTGTAGTCGTTTTCATCGATGATATCTTGGTGTACTCGAAGACCATTGAGGAGCATGTTCAACATTTCCGCATTGTTCTGAATGTACTCTGAGAAATGAATTTGTACGCAAAACCCTCGAAGTGTGATTATGGATGCCTGAAGCAAAGCTTTTGGGACATGTGACTTCCCAATCGGGAGTTGCTATGGACCCCAGTAGAGTGGAAGTTGTGTGAAACTGAGAGCGACCAACAACAGTCACAAAGATCAGAAGTTTCTGAGTTTAGCCGATTACTATAGAAGGTTTATTCGAGGGTTCTCACAGTTAGTTCTTCCACTTACTCGGTTAACTCGTAAGGGTCATCCGTTTACGTGGGATGCCGATTGTGAAGAATGTTTTCAAGAGTTGAAGATTTTGACTTCTGCTTCAATCTTGATTCTTCCGGATCCGTCATTGGAATTTCAAATTTACAACGATGCTTCTGGAAAGGGTTTGGGATGTGTTCTCATGCAGAATCATCAAGTGGTAGCTTATGCGTCCAGACAGTTGAAGATCCATAAGGAGAATTATCCAGCTTATGATTTGGAGTTGGCAGCTATTGTGTATGCATCGAAAATTTAGAGACATTACCTGTATGGGTCTCGTTTCGAAATCTTTAGTGATCACAAGAGTTTAAAGTATCTGTTTGATCAGAAAGAACAGAATAACAGGCAAAGAAGATGGGTAGAATTTCTGAAGGATTATGACTTCGAGTTGAAGTATCATCCAGGAAATGCCAATGTTGTAGATGATGCGCTGAGTAGGAAATCCATTCACATGACAGAGTTAATGACGCAAGAAATGGAATTG
The DNA here is from genome assembly GCA_039519185.1 of Astragalus membranaceus. Classification (NCBI taxonomy): domain Eukaryota; kingdom Viridiplantae; phylum Streptophyta; class Magnoliopsida; order Fabales; family Fabaceae; genus Astragalus; species Astragalus membranaceus. The sequence goes on from CM076851.1 coordinate 73,337,051, forward strand.
TTAGAGTCTTTTAGATCTAAGTTGGAGTACATCCATAAGTTTCCACTTTGGTGGCGAAGTATTAGTTTGTTAACCTCTCCTTGGTGAAGGTCAACAATGAGATTGCCTTACGAGATTCCGTTTGACAAGTCAAACGTGAATACGAATATGAAAGCGAGGTGACTTTTGACTGTTTTTCACATTGCGAATAACCATCAAAAGATTAATTGAGGGATCTGCTGGCAAGAGACTGGAATTTCCAAAGTGAAGTTTGGCGTGCGGTATGGTAGTTTTGAAAAATCGTTTTGTGAAAACCCGCATGCTAAAGTTAATTTTGGGAACGAATCAAGAGGCTAATAGGATCTGATTGGGGAAAATCATAGAAGGCGTGCTTAGGTTGAGGGGAAACTCAACGCTACTGGCTAATTCGGAAAGGGATTGGGTGCGTCGTAGATAAATATGTTGTGAGGAAAGTTACAATAAAGGAAGAAGGGTTCTGAGTTCTGTTTGATAGTTGTTTTGAGAACAACTGAGGTGATTTCATTGTTTTCGAAATTACTTGATGTTCCCGCGGATTATTTCTACGTTTAAGGTCAAAGCTTATTGTAAAATCCTCATTTCACCTTTTGAAAAGTGTTGTCTCGAAATCTTGGGGGCGAGTCAAGAAGTTTCACAAATGACTTCCGTCACAATTGTCAATGTGTACGAGAACTGTTATGGAATTTTAGACAGTTGTTGAGAACGTGTTTACACCCTTCGAGGAAATCGTGTTTGTTTTTACCTCTACCGAGGAGTACCAGTTTGTTGATCTCATTGTCAACCTATATTTCTATAAAGTGTCTTGTATTAGACCCTTTGATTTTGATTAATCAAAGTTGGGGTGTAAACGAGGATAAGTGGAATGAAGCTTCGGAAGTGTTTTCAAACGCGGTGTCGAGCCTATGTAGGCGAAAGAAGAGTGTCTCGTGTCGATTCGTAATAAGAGAGTTCGGACTGTAATCTTAGAGCGTTCTAGGGTAGTAGTGGAATGTACTTAGAGGTTGACGTGTCAACTTGAGAAGATTTTCTACACTTATTTCGTTAATTCAAGATTGTGTTCCAGCAACTTAAGACCTTTCTGAGAATGTCGATTCTCGGTTAGTCAGATGAAAGACTTGACAAAATTTTGAGGACAAAATTCTTTCAAGTTGGGGAGAATGTAACATCTGCAAAATAATTAATAGAATTATTTGGATGTTAACCCAATTAAATTAATTTAGTACTTGACTGGTAAATTTATTGAGTGCTAAAATTATTTATTGGTTGTCATCGGATCGTTAACCGGATAATACGGGTCAAGGACAATTCGAAACGAAATAAGAGATTTAGAGCAATATGGTAATTTTACCACGTTACCACTTATATATTAATAAATATATATATATATATATATATATATATATATATATATATATATATATATGTGTGTGTGTGTGAGTGTGTGTTATAAAAAGAAAGAATTAAAAAGAAAGAAAGGAAAGAAGAAGGCAGCGAAAGACAGAGAGAAAAGAGAGGAAAAAGAAAAGAAGAGAAAAGAAAGGGTAAGGAGGAAGAAGAGGAAAAAGGGAAGATTTCGGTTCATCAAAACGACTTCCTTCCAACACGAAAAACGTTCAGCGTTACTTCCTCTTCGATTTGGTACCAACATCATCATCATCAACTCACTCTCTCTCACTTTGCCATTTTCGAAAATTTGAAGGGAATGGAGGTTTGTGATGGTTCAAGCTCAAGGGTAGCTTGGGATGGTGTTTGGCGCGGACTCGAGGATGATTGATCGATGATTGAAGTTCGATTGGGAGATTGGAAGCTAGTTGGGTGAGTTTGGGTTGAAAAATCCAATTTGGGGATTTTGTGAATAGTGGCTTGAGGTTGAAGAAGAAGATGAATAGTGTTCAGGGAAGATTTCGAGGAATTCGGTATTTCGGTCAAAAAGAGGTTTCGTGATCGAGTGGAAAGCTTTGGAAGAGGATTGGGTGTCGCCGGAGCGGGGAGCGTTCGTGTGGTTACTCGGTGATTTCGGATCGCTCGTGACTCATGCTTCAAGGGTGAGTTTTACTCACGTTTAGGTTTTTAAATTAATAAATTTAAATTGTGAAATGTGTTTCGGTTTTGGTTCGTTGTCAAAACAGTATTTTGTACGAAAATCACGTTTTATGTCCAATTGGTTTTTGGATTGTTTGATTGATAATCATTGTTGTTTGAATATGTTTTTGGACTGTTTTTATGTTGGGACTGGACTGGAACAGGTATCGGAATTGGTCGGAACGACGAAAAATGCGAAAACGGGATAAAATACAATGCTGTCAAAAGCGCACGACCCGTGTGTCTCAGGCGCACGGACCGTGCGTGTCATTCTGGTTCTGTTTCTATTTCGCAAATTTTTATAAAAGGGCGCACGACCCGTGCGTATGGGAGCACGGTCCGTGTGTAGTGTTCTGTCCAAATTTTCCAAATTTGCCCGAAACAATCCCGATCGATTCCAATCCTCTTCTAATCCTTTCCTAACCCTTTTATAATGATATTAGGCTTATAATGCCATGATTTTGGGTATGTTTCAAAAGGGTTTTATAAAATACTTTTGAAGTTGAAATTGTTTCGAAAAGCCGAACAATAGTACACGTGTGCGGATATGTTTTATTAATAATAAAGCGGACTATGAGTCCTACGTGGTATGGTATAACTGACGCGGGATGATTATTATTTATTCGTCTAAACCGGTCTACGATTCACGATATATATGTTATATCGACTATGGGAAACGGCCCAATGTGGGTATTATGTTCGATTAACGGTCTAATGTAAATGAACTAAATGTTCATGTGAAAGTATATATATCTATATATATATGTATATTATATTGAGTGTGGGTGACGACCCACGAGGTTAACATACTAGGCGAGGAAGTCATGATCCTTTACCCTAGGCCCGTATACCATTAGGGAAAGTACTATTGGTAAGGGGGTTCACCGGGATTAGCAGTGCGTGCAGTCGGTGTTATGTTAAAAAGTTATGTGTTACGTTCACCGGGATTAGCAGTGTGCGCAGTCGGTGGTACGTAAAATGGTTGTGTCGCGTTCACCGGGATTAGTAGTGTGTGCAGTCGGTGGTACGTAAAATGGTTGTGTCGCGTTCACCGGGATTAGCAGTGTGTGCAGTCGGTGGTACGTAAAATGGTTGTGTCGCGTTCATCGGGATTAGCAGTGTGTGCAGTCGGTGGTACGTAAAATGGTTGTGTCGCGTTCACCGGGATTAGCAGTGTGTGCAGTCGGTGTCGTGTTAAGTTTAACAGAATTTCATAATTGAACCGAGAGTGTTAGCAGGGGTCTCGGTAGAACTCACTGAGATTGTATCTCACTGTTTAAATGTTGTTGTTTTACAGATAAACAGGGAAAGTGGAGATCCAAGAGGCACGAGTAGGTGGTACTCGGATGGTTGCTGAAGACTTAGCTTTATGCTTAAGTGTATATCTTTCCTTGTTATCTGTGTATCAAGACATTTTGTCTTTAGCGTTGTGTATTTATTTCCGCTTTCTTGTGCGATATTGAACACTGTATTTCACTGATGGTTTATGGTCTTATTTATGTGTAAGACCGTCCTGTTGTTGTTCAGTGAAAATTTCATAGTGGTGTTCAGTATTTAAACAGGAAATGTACCTATGATGTTTTAGGGATGGTGCACTTGGGTATTTTTACTCGATAAAAATACCGGGGTGTTACAAGTGGCGTACGCTTTCCCAACAAAGATACTAATTTTAGCGCCAACTTCCTCAGTATCATATTTCTTTTTCAGAACAACCCACACATCTTTGACGGACTTACAAGTACAGTAATAATCATAAATATTTGTTGAAGTGAGCTCCCTCAAGCCGAAACGATTTGGTGAAGTTAGAGGCAGCAGAACCAGTACCAGTAATTTCTTCAGTTGTCATGGCTAATTTGGAAACGTCTTAAAATAGTTATTTCAAACTTGTTTTTCAAAAAACGGACCGAAGATATTACTAGGATGAGTCACGGACTAGGTCGCTCTCTTTAAGACATTTCGTGGCACTGCTGAAAATTGTGCAAGCAGGCTATTAACCACGACGTCCCCAGAATAAAACAACCTAGTCGAAATTGATACGAAAGATCACTGCACTGTGAAAATTCGTTTTTAGATATACACCCTCAATATGGTTATGAAAACCACTTTTTAAGAGAAGAAACTTGAAAATGCTTCTAGTTTCGAGAGAATAAGAAAGTGTTTAGAGTGAAGAGAGAAAACTTGGAAATGCTTCAAGTTTTTGTGTGAGTAAGAAAGTGAGGAGAGGTCTCTTTTTATAGGCGAGTTAGAGCAAGTATCCGTTGAGCAATAAAGGCGCAACGGCTCTTTTGAGACTTGGTCAAGATGACCGTTGGAGAAAACGCACAAAAAAATAAAAAATTATTTTCAAAAATTGGCGGCGCGCGTGTGGTGTTCAGTTTGTGTGCGTCCTCTCCCATTCACAAAATTGGATACCTCTTGGGGCCTAACCCAATGTGTGAGTTCCACACTTATAAGCACTCTTAAAGTACCTAGTCTATCCAATGTGGGACTTTTTCAATTCACACAACACCATGTTCCAACAAAGAATTTTATAGGAATATGTTTTTTTCGATCTCCTTTAATGTAACCCTCTTTCAACTGAGCAATGCATGCATTATTATTTTCATAAATGATTATTGCATTTATTCTTCCGGAAGACAAACCACAAATCTATTGTATGTATTGAATCAAAGTCCTTAACTAAACGCATTCCCGACTAGCTTCATGTAGTGCTAAAAGTCCTGCATGATTTGATGATGTTACTGTTATGGTTTGTTTCAGAAATCTCCAAAAAATTGTTGTACCACCACAAGTAACCTATTTGTGATCTACCATTATAAGGATATGACAAATAACACGCATATGCATAACCCATTATTTCTAGTTTGGGTACTTTAGAATAAAACAAACTCATTCATTGTACCTCTAAGGTAACGAATAATATGCTTGACTCCGTCCCAATGTCTTCGTGTGTGAAAAGAACTATATCTTGCTAATAGATTGACAAAAAATGATATCTCAGAACGTGTAAAATTAGCAAGGTACATCAGCGCTCTGATTGCACCGAGATATGGTACTTCAGGACCAAGTAGTTCTTCATCCTCTTTCTTTTGGAGGTCCGAAAGGATCTTTCTCCATATCTAATGATCTAACAACTATAGACTACAGATGAGATTTGTCCTTGTAGAAACATTTTAACACTTTTGTTATATAAGCTTCTTGATGCACACAATTACATTATTCAAATGATCAATTTGTAATCCTAGACAAAACTTTGTCTTTCCCAAATCCTTCATCTCAAATTCTTTCTTTAAGAAATCTATAGCTTTTAGAAGTTCCAATAATGTTTATGTCATCAACATAGACAGCAATTTTAGCAAATTGTTTTTCAGATCTCTTCATAAAAATATCTGGAAAAATGGAGTCATTTGTATATCTCTCCTTTAGCAAATATTCACTAAGACGATTATACCACATGAGTCCCGATTGTTTTAGCCCATATAAATTCTACAGGGAGCTTTATGTAAATGTCACTATCAAGTGAGCCATATAAATAGGCTGTAACAACATCTATCATGTGCAAATTAAACCATTCATGTGCTACAAGACTAATTAAGTAACAAAAAGTACTTGCATCCACTAGAGGTGGATATGTCTCATCAAAATCAATTATAGGTCTTTGCGAAAACCCTGGAGAAATAAGTCGAGCGTTGTATCTTACAATTTCAGCATTCTCATTCTATTTTCGCACAAAAACCCATTTGTATTCAACTGGTTTCTCACCTTCAGATGTTCAGACTAGAAATCCAAAAAGTTTTCGCTTGTAAAGCGAGTTTAATGCTGCTTCGATTGCATCTTTCCATTTTGGCCAATTCTCACTTTGTCTACAATCTTTAATAGATTTTGGTTCATGATCCTCACTATCATTTATCACATTTAGCGCTATATGATATGCAAAAAAAATCATCAAGATTGACTTCATGTCGATTCCATTGTACTCCATTAGTGACATAATTTATTGAGATATCTTTACTTTCATGAATTTTAGGTAGCTCATCAGTCTCTTATGGAAATGAAATGTTAATTATGTCTGAAGACTCTTTTAGAGTTTTTGTATCCTCGCTTGGAACATCGTTATTTTTAGCTCCTTTTCTTGTTCGAGGATTTTTATCTTTGCAACTGACTGGTCTGCCACGCTTCAGGCGGGGTTGAGACTCATTTGCAATTTTAGATTGTCCAACAGGGATATCCATTTTTATTGGAGCAGTTGTAGCTAGTATATATGATTTGATCACACCTTTTGGATTTAGTGAACACAGTTGGTAATTGATTTGCTAAGCTTCGCAAGTGAATTATCTTCTAAACTTCAATTTCACATTGTTTAGTTCGAAGATCAAGATGACACAATGATAATTCATTCCAATTCATATCTTTTTTTAGCTGCTTATTCTCTTCCCCCAATGCTGGGAAATTTGATTCGTCGAAATGACAATCCGCAAATTAAGCTATAAATAAATCTCCTGTTGTTGGTTCAAGATACTTTATAATAGAAGGAGATTCAAATCCAACATATATTCCCAACCTTCTTCGAGGACCCATCTTAGTGCGTTGTGGTGGAAAAAATGGAACATACACCGCACATCCATAAATTCTAAGATGGGAAGTATTAGGTTCTTGACCAAAAACTAATTGTAAAGGGGAAGAGTCATGAGAATTTGTAATGGACATACAATGTTCATTAAATGCTTGAGATGAAAACTCAGAAGAATTGTCGAGATGTAATTTCTTGACTGGAAAATCAGGAAAGTGAGCTCTTATTCGAATTAGTTGAGCTAGCATTAATTAAAACCATTTAGTTGATGCATTAATTAAAACCATAAAATTACTAAATGGTCCACATTGTGGGTGTATTGGCCCACAAATACCACCATATATACATTCTAAAAATTGAGAGATTCACTTCTATTTTTTGTTGGTGATGGTCTAGTTATCAACTTCCCTTGTGAACAAGAGGTACATGAGAACGTATTAGATTGAAGAATCTCCTGGTTCTTCAATTGATGACCACATGAATTTTTAGTTATTCTTCGTTTCACTATAGACCTGGGATGGCCCAATCGGTCACACCAAACAACAAATTTATTGTGATTTGTAAACTTCTAGTTTACAAAAACATGTGTTTCAATTGCATTGACATAAGTGTAGCACAAACCAGAAAAAAAAAGTGGGCAACTTTTCCACTACACTTATTTTATTCAAAATATGTCTCGTTATATAAAGATATTCAATATCTCCTTCATTTCTTGTTTCAATATGATATCCATTAGACAGACATTCTTAAAACTTAATAAACTTCCGAGACTTGGGAGAATATAATGCATTCTCAATGTGTAATATTTTCCTCCAGATAAGGGTTGTTATATCTTCCAGGGCCTTCAATTATCTTTGAAGTGCCAGATATATTACTAATAGTGATTTTTTGCCTCACTAAGTAAGAGAAATATTGTCATCTCATAAAATTGTATGGGTAGTTGCACTATCAATGAGACATATATCTCCATTATTGATACTAGTCTCAATACTCATTCTATCCAATAAATAAATGATAACAGATAAGCATGAGAAGAAAAAAATAACAACATTATAATTAAATTATTTAAACATAATCTATGGATGTTGAAAATACACTTAAATATAAATCTTTATTATCATTAGCATAGGAATTTGAAAACATAACATAAAACTTTTATTATCATTAACATAGGAATCTCAAAGACACTCTTAAACGTAAAACTTTATTATTATAGAAATACATAGGAAATCTACATCTTGATTATACTTCAATCTTCAATGAGGAGATCAATTCTTCCGTTAGGATCAGCAAAGAAATCAGAAATGTCTAAGTGAATAACATTCATATTATCATCATTTCCGTAGTCTCAATCTTTTTATCTTTATTTTTAAATGATTGTTGATATAGATCAACAAGATAATTTGGTGTACGACAATTACGACCCCAATGACCTTTGCCCTCACAAAGATAGCAAATATTTTCATTATTTTTGCTACTATGCCCACCTTCTTCATTCTTTCCAACATTTTTCCACTTCTGGAGAAAAGATGTGTTCTTTTAATTTCCACGACGACTATGATCAAGACCACGAGCACGCCCATAGCCATGACCATGACCATGACCACGCCCACGAGTTTGCTAATAGAGATTGTGTGTTGCTACATTCACTTTTGGGAGTGCAGTAGTACCAGTGGAATGAGCCTCATGATTTTTCATCAAAAGTTCATTATGGTCCTCAACCACAAAAAGGCAAAAAATCAAGTTAGAATATTTCTTAAAACCCTTTTCTCAATATTGCTGCTGCAGGAGCACATCAGATGCATGAAAAGTGGAGAATGTTTTTCTAATGTGCTTTGCAACAACAATATTGAGAAAAGGGCTTTAAGAAATATTATGACTTGCTTTCTTGCCTTCTTGTGGCCGAGTAAGATAATGAACTATGATCAAGAAATATTCTGACTTAATTTCTTGCCTTCTTAGAACAATACACAATCACTATGGAAAAACCCGTGGTCGTGGCCGTGACTGTGGCTATGGTCATGGTCTTGATCATAGTCGCAGTGGAAAATACAAGAACACGTCTTTTCACCAGAAGTGGAAAAATGTTGGAAAGAATAAAAAAAAAGGTGGGGAAAGTAGCAAAAATAGTGAAAATATTTGCTATAGTTGTGGAGGCAAAGGTCATTGGGGTCGTACTTGTCGTACACCAAAACATCTTGTTGATCTCTATTAGCAATCACTTAAAAATAAAGATAAAATATTGAGACTCAATATGCTTATGAAGATGATGATAATATGGATGTTACTCACTTAGACGTTTATGATTTCTTTGCTGCTCCTGATGGAAGAATTGATCACCTTATTGAAGATGAAAGTATAATCAACACGTAGATTTCATATATATTTAAATAATAATAAAATTTTACGTTTAAGAGTGTCTTTGAGATTCCTATGTTAATGATAATAAAAGTTGTATGTTGTGTTTTGAATTTCCTTTGTTAATGAAAATAAAGCTTTATATTTAAGTGTTCTTTCAGCCTTCGTATATTATATTTAAATAATTTAATTATAATGTTGTTATTTTCTTCTTCTTATGTTTAAAAGAAAAAAATACTTCTCTTATTTAGTGAAGCCAGAAACCACTATTAGTACTATATCTGGCACTTCGAAGATAATTGAAAGCTCCGGAAGAGCTAGTATACTGTTATTTGGGGGAACAAATTTACACATTGAGAATGCATTATATTCCCCCAATTCTCATAGAAATTCATTAAGTTTCAAGGATATATGTCTAAATGGATATCATATTGAAACAAGAAATGAAGGAGATATTGAATATCTTTATATAACGAGACATTTGAATAAAATAAGCGCAGTGAAAAAGTTGCCTACTTTGTACTCTGTTTTGTACTACACTTATATCAATATAATTGAAACGCATGCTATTGTAAACCAAAAGTTTACAAATCACAATAAATTTGTTGTTTGGCATGACTAGTTAGGCCATCCTGAGTCTATAATGATGCAAAGAATAATTGAAAATTCATGTGGTCATCAGTTGAAGAACTGACTCATTCAATCTAATAAGTTCTCATGTACCTCTTGTTCACAAGGGAAGTTGATAATTAGACCATAACCAGCAAAAAAATCTAAGCGAATCTCTCAATTTTTTAGAACGTATACATGGTGGTATTTGCAATCCAATACACCCACCATGTAGACCATTTAGATATTTTATAGTTTTAATTTATGCATCAACTAAATTGTCACATGCTTGTTTGTTGTAAATATGCAACCAAGCGTTTGCGAGATGACTAGCTCAACTAATTTGAATAAAAGCTCACTTCCTTGATTATCCTGTCAAGAAAATATGTCTTGCTGCTAAGTTTTCATCTCAAGCATTTAATGAATTTTGTATGTCCATTGGAATTGACATTGAACATCTTTTAGCACATGTTCATACACAAAATGGACTTTCCAAAATTTGGTGAATGAGGCTGTGGGACCAGATTCTTCTTTTTGCCTTACTTTTGGGAAAAAGTTGATCACTGTCTTCAAATTGCAGCTGATTTTTTACAAAATTCTACGGACAAAGATGCTGCGCTAAATCATGAGTCGGGTTTTTTGCCGCAGTAGCCACTCATAAACCTCATAAATCTTTTGCTCAAGCTCTTGCTGGATCTCGTGATAAGATTTGTGATATTCCGCTTAGTCAACTTCCTCGTCCTTGTATTAAAGGAGATGAATTAGCTATTTCTATTCCGGAGGAAGAATATGTTGCGGGTCTTGAGGGATGCAAGACACACCTTCACGAGAGATTTTTATTATCAAAGGGAGATACTGCAATCAAGATTGATGTTTTGCGCTCCAAACTTCAAGATCTTTGGAAACCAACAGGTAAGTGGGGCCTAATCTCTCTAGGGAAGGGTTATTATGAATTTTCCTTTTCTTATATTGATGATTTACGTAGAATTCAGTCGCAACCTTCTTGGAGCTGCTCTCTAGGTTTGCTACGGTTGTTTTCCTGGCAGCCTGACTTTAATTCTTTAAATATAAAACATACAAATGCTCAAGGTTGGATTAGGCTGACAGGTCTTGCTCAAGACTATTGGTGCCCCAAAATTTTATTTGCTATAGCTAGTAGTGTTGGGACACCAATCTGTCTGGATGATACTACTAGCAAAAATTTCTTTGATAGAGCTTTTGGTCATTTTGCTCGTATTCTAGTTGATACTGATTTGAAATCCAAACTTAGAAATCAAATTCTTGTTGAGAGATCTGGTTATGCTTTCTTTGTGGGAATTGAATATGAAAATTTACCTTACTTTTGCTTGAATTGCATGAATATTGGTCAAGATACTAGCAACTATAATAAAATGAAACATTCAAGAGTGGAGAACAATAAGGAGCAAAAGGTCCAAGAAAATGTTTCTCGGCCAAAAATAGTTGCTAAATATGTCCTAAAGGTGAAGGATACCAACAACGCTAATACTAAGCAAATGGCTCAAGTTCTAAGTATTCTTGTGAATAAGGAAGCCTTCAAAGGTGTCAATAATGTTTCTTGGGATGGTTTTGATGTCAATCCTTTAATGGGGCTTGCCCAACCTTCTAATGCCCAACAAACTTTTCCTTTGGATAAGCAAGTGGAATCGTCTTCCAATGTGATTAAGGAAACTGTCGCTAAATATAATGAAGCTTTAGATTCTGTCCATTTTGTCCAAGATTGATTTGCTCCTGAGGAGGGTAAGCAAGCTCCGCTTGAGGTTAACCAGTTGCAGAAGACATCTTTGAACTCAGTTCAGAAGTTGACTACTGCTCCTATCTCGAGTACTCGGGTTGCCACTATAGACATTGTTGTGCATATTTGTCCTAGATCTGATACTATCAGTGGTTGTAATATTGAAACCCCGGTTGTTCATTCTAATCTCAAGGTGGTTAACGACATGCAAATTGTTGGTCGGCTTTGGACCCATTCTGGTAGTGATTCCGATGAGGAACAAAATTCGAAATCAAGAGACTCCAAGGTTGTGTCTTCTAAGTATTTGGCTGATGACAATAACAATTTCAAAGAGATTTTGTCTAAATTCAAGAAGAAAAAAAGATAAAGAAACAATTTAAGATTCAAAAGAAGGCTGGCTATTTGACCCGATCTAAGGGTAGTATCCAACAATCTTCTCAACGTTAAAGACTCTCTTTTGGAATGTCAGGGGTATTGGTAATTCTGACACAAGAGTAGTGTTAAAAAAAGCTTTGTAAGTTACATGAGCCAGATTTTCTGTTTATTTCTGAGCCTTGGGCTGGTATAAATCAACCTCCCTCTAATTTTTTTCTCAAAGTTGAATTTGAAGTTGTTTGCTGAAAAGAATGGAGGGTCTTTGTCCTCTAATCTTTGGTGTTTTTGCACTGATGATTATAGTCCCACTTTTATTTCTTCTCCTAGCCAGCAAGTGGCTTTCTCTTTAGTTGTGGATAATCAAACTCTTTTTTTCTCCACCATTTATGTTGCGTCAACCAATTACATTGCCAGGAGACAACTATGGAGTTATTTGACTGACCTGCAGCGGAATCACTCAGCTCCTTGGGGTTTCATAGGGGATTTTAATGTTGTTATGGGTGCTCATGAGCACAGAGGAAGGGGGCTTCCTTCTGCTATTTCTTGTGGTGAGTTCTCGTCCTGGACTGACGTGAATCAATTGATCCATATTCCTATGAGAGGATCTCAATATACTTGGTCTAATGGATGACTTGGAAGTAATTATACTAAGAAGAGACTTGACAGATCCATCTATAATGAGGCTTGGCTTAATTTTTTGGATAGTGTGGATTGTTGCACTCTTACTAGAAGTATGTCTGATCATTATCCGCTTCTCTTGCTTATGAAAAAAGAGACTCTTCAAAAGCGCTCTTCTTTTAAATTTATGAAAATTTGGGTTCAACACCCTGACTGTAAAAGGGCGGTCTCAGAGGCTTGGGACTTTCCTGTTTTTGACTGCCACATGCATGACTTATCTCAGAAATTGAAAAACTTGAAAGCTAAGCTCAAAGATTGGAATACTTCTGTTTTCGATAATGTTTTTGCCAATGTTAATGAAGCTTTGGTCAAGCTTGATAATATCCAGGAGCAAATTAATAATCTAGGAGGTTCTGATACGCTTTTCTCTCTTGAGAAGGAGGCTCAAACCAATTTGCAGATAGCTTTAAATTATGAAGAGGCTTATTGGAAGGAGAAATCTAGAGTCAACTGGCATAATTTTGGGGATAGAAATACTGTTTTTTCGTAAAATGACCAAGATACAAAAGGGTAACAAGAACTTTTTTGTTATGAAGGATGGTGACAATATTCTTTCTGGTGCCACTGATATTGAAAACCATATTTTGGACTATTATCGGAATTTGTTTTTGGTGAACAATGATTGTCGCTCCAATAGTCTTATTAGGGATGTAATTCCTTCCTTAGTCTCGGATCATGATGTCATACCCTAATTTTGTCCGCCTAAGATCGAAACCCTAATTTTCCACAAAAAATAAATAAATTAAGAGGTGAGACATCATTTTGAAGAATGAGAAGAGTATCATGCATTGCATTTTAGATTTTGAAAGTCATTTTAGGGTTTTAAATTCATTTTTAGAGTGGAATTGCATTTTAGGGGCAAAAAATAAGGTTTTTGGGTAAAAGGGTATTTTGGTCATTTATAAAATTAGGAAGATTTCTCATCAAAAATCATTGTGCAATATTAGAGGAAATTATTTGAGGCATATCCCTTCTTGATCATCACATGTTGCGCATGCATGCATGTGTGTTACAAAAAATTCAAATTCAAAAAAGGTATCAAGAGGGACTATTCTTCAAATAATACAAGATGAGAATTTTGTGACATTTTTGGTCATGGTGATCTCATAATGTTGACATGCTCCTAATATTCCTAGTATGTGGCCCAAAATGGTTAGATTTTATGGAATTATCTTCAAAGGAATAATCAAAAAATGAAAGAAAAGGGAGTGGTCTCATAATAGTACAATAGTACAAAATGACAACCAAGCAAAACTTGGTCACCAAGGCCAAATGAATAGTACCCGGGTTACTATCCATCTCACTCTCATTTTGTGCTTCTTCAAAGTCCTCAATCCATGTGATGATCAATCTCAACCCTTGATTCAAAATTAAAATCCAATCCTAGAGCACATTCAAAGCACAATGACTAAAATACCCTTATACCTAGTTGCCTCCTATACATACCTTGCTTAGCTCTTCACTCACAACTTTTTGCTCATTTCTCCTACACAAAACCTAGAACACCATCTTCTCCTCCCAATTCCCTTCTTGGCCGTGAGCTCCTCCACCTCTCCTCCATATATTTTCTTCAAAAATCACCATCAAATCTTCCATTTCTTGTTAGATCATCATCATTTCTTCCATTCTCTTCAAGGTTGCATCATCAAATTACGAAGATCAAGAGGATTTCGTGTGTTCAAGGGTAGATCCAAGTTTATTTTGAGCTTATATCATCTCCTTCTTCATTTCTTTGTGATTTTGAGGTAAGCCTTGAAACCTTGCATCTCATATTTAGTTTTTCTTGCATAATCTCTCTTCTACTCATTCCAACTCTTCTATTTTGTGGTTGTCGCTTTGAGGGGGCATTTCAAACATTATTGGACAAGCCCATTGGTAGGCTTGGGTGTTTGAAGTGACCCATTGGCATTAGAGGAGTTATTCTTGTGTATTCTTGCATGTTCACTCATATTTGCATCATTTTTCATCAATAAAATACTCATATTCATGCTATTTTGCCTCGGCCTTGGTTTGTTTTTTAGGGATCGTGTATTTTCTTGTGTGTTTCATGAGTTGAGGTGAAATTTTGGGTTGATTTCTTGCCATATAGCCCCCGGGTTTGCCTAGAAAAATTAGGGTTATTGTTGTGTTTTGTAATCCTTGATTTTCATGTGAATAAAAATGTGATTTGGTTGATGTTTTAGCTTAGAAATTTGCATGTTAGATTAGAGTTTTCATTTTGTGTTGATTCATGTGTCAATTGTTAATTTTGTAAGAAATAAAAGAGATGATTGTTGGTAATGTTGCATTCGGCCAAAAGGGCCTTTTTGTGCATATTTGTTTGCTTGGATTTTGGTCATTTGATCTTGGATAACTGAATGCAAATTGAGACATTGTGTTTCTCACTTTTTACCACTTTGGTTTTTACCTATTCATTAACTATTTACCAAAAACATAAAAAGATTTTACCATTTTACTTTTACCTCTTCATTAAGTTTTTACCAAGAGTTTTTACCATTTCATAAAACATAAAAACATTTTTACCTTCATGCATCAAAACATTTTTTACCTCATTCATTAAAACATTTTCATCTCATCTCATAAAACATTTTTACCTTCATTCAAAACATTTTGCCATCTTGCATTCATGAGTTTTTACCCTATTGCATTAATAAGCTTTATGCGCATACTTCAATAAAAACTACAGAGAAGATCAAGTTAATTCGAGAAAGGATGAAGGTTGCTCAGAGTCGGCAAAAGAGCTACGCTGACAACCGAAGGAGACCGTTGGAGTTTGAGGTTGGTGATCATGTATTCTTGAAAGTCTCTCCAACCATAGGCACTGGAAGAGCCTTGCGAGCGAAGAAGCTCAGCCCTCGATATGTTGGACCTTTCCAAATCATCGAGCGGATTGGGCCAGTTGCTTATCGCCTCGCATTGTCTCCGGCCCTATCAAACCTCCATGATGTGTTCCACGTGTCTCAGTTGAGGAAGTATGTTCCCGATCTGCATCAACCATTGAGTGTTGATACCATTGACCTGCAACCGGATTTGTCATTCCAACCTTATCCTAGCTACATCTTGGAGCGTGGCGAGAAGACGCTACGGTCAAGGACTATTCCTATTGTCAAGGTGGTCTGGGATGGATTCTCAATCGAGGAAGCTACCTGGGAACTGGAAGAAGACATGCGCAATCGATATCCATATCTCTTTCAGTAAGGTATGTTTCGTCAATTTTGAGGACAAAATTTTTAAAAGTTGGGGAGATTGTAACATCCCTAATTTTTAAAGACTCGTATTATGATGCCGGAGACCGATTATTTATTTGTGGGAATAATTAGTCGTGTCTCGGGGATTATTATTCGAGGAGAAGTCCAAATAAACCCTATTCATGAATTGATTATGGCTTAATCATGATTGTTTGAAGTAGTTAAGCTGAAGGGCAAAATGGTAATTTTGCACCCCTCATATAAATACTTCTACCTTGAAGCCACTCAGCCACACCACCCCATTCATTCCATTCTGAAATTTCAGAAAAAGAAAAACTGAAGGAAGAAAGGGAAAGAGAAGGGGAGGGACGCGAAGGAGGAGGAAGGGAGAAGGAGGATCCACCTCAAATCTGAATGCATGTAAGTGCTCTCACTCCCATTCTACTCCATTTTTGATTCTGAATCCAATGGCACCACTTTCAAAGCTTGATTCTCACTCTTTCTCTCATCTCCATTGATGCCCATGAAGCTCCAAGTGGTGAAAATGGTGGAACTATGTGTTGATAGCTTGCATGTTCAGCTTTGCTGTTAAGAGGGGGAAGACTCAAGCTTGCATTTCGATTTGGAGGAAGTTGTGAAAGATTTGGGTTGCTGTTTCAGTTATAAAGACAGGGAGCCACTATCCTTGTTCGAATTCGGTTCTAGCGGGGATAGTTCGTTGTTTTCGGTTCGACGATTTCGTCTCTCAACTCAACTCTCGGATTTCGTCAACGGGTGAGTTCTACTCACGATAGGGCAATTTGATATTCTGAACTTGTTTTCGATATGGAATCCCTTGGTCACATTTCTGTTTACAAAACACTTAGAACTGAAAAGCGTTTTTTGAGTCAAAACGGTGTTTTACGGTTTAAATGAGATTTTGATTTAAATCGTTGAAATGAAATGAATTGTGTACTACTAGAAATATATATTCTGGGAATTTTCTGAGTTTCAGGTGATTGAAATTAGAAATCGAATCGGACGAGAACGGAGAGCGAAAATGAGGAAAGTGAGAAATTTTGGTAACAGACACAGGTCGCACGGACCGTGCGCCCCTGGGCACGGGTCGTGCGCCTGCTTCGGGTTGGAAGTATTGGAAACAGAACGGGACGCACGGGTCGTGCGCCCCTGGGCACGGATCGTGCGCTTCCTTCTGGTAGATGGGTCCTGAGTAGTGCACCACGCACGGGTCGTGCGCCCCTGGGCACGGGTCGTGCGTGTGGTTCTGTTACCGGCTTCCGTTTTCTCGTTTTGTTGCTCCGTTTGATCCCGAACCTTTTCTAATTTCTTTCTCAACCATTCAAAAAGGGATTGCCTCACTGAAAACCTTATTTTGAACTTGTTCAACTCATGGTTTTTGAAAAAGAGCTTTGAAAGCCTATTTGATCGAAAAACCGAAACCCTAGTATACGTGTGGGTACACTGTCTGATGGATAGAATGTATATATATTTATATATATATAAACTGTATATGATTATAATGCCGGATGTCTAGAGATTCATCAAAACGGGTTATAAGTCAATAATACATTACAATATGATTATAATGCCGGATGTTTATAAATTCATCAAAACGGGTTATAGATCAATAAGATATAAATTATCTAAAAAGATATTGTGATAGATCCTTTGGTGATCGGAAAGATATATATATTATCTAACTCTCGAGAAATCGTTATGTATTGTCATACATAAATCGCGTTGGGTGACGACCCGACAAGTAGCATACTAGGGAGGGTAGTCATGACCCCTTACCTAGGCCCTGAATGTGTTTTGGCGTGGTCAACTCACGGGTTGCCGGGATTAGCAGAGGTGCAGTCGGCTTGTGCTAAGTTAATGGTTATAAGTAACATTGCCGGGATTAGCAGTTGTGCAGTCGGCAGATGTTAAGCTGTAGCTACCGGGATTAGCAGTTGTGCAGTCGGTTGAGCTAAGCTATTAAAACATAAAAGAGAACACGATTTGCTTGGCATTTCGATTATGGCTATTGGTAGCTAATTAAACATTGTTAACGGTTTAATAATTGAACCGAGTGTCAGTGAGGGGGCACGGTAGGATTCACTGAGATAATGTTATCTCACCCTATCCATATTTGTTGTTTTTCAGAGAAGCAGGGAAAAAGGAAGACTATAGTGCACGAGTAGTTGATATACTCTTGGAGGTGCTGAAGACTTAGTCATTTTCTCCTTGTTCTTTTGTTGTCCTTTTGGTTGTATAAACTTGTATTGATTATGAGTTATATGAACCGTTTATGTTTCTGTTCGGTATTTGGACTTGGATATTGTAATCCACTCGGTATGGAACCGATAAACTTCTATTTTATGAAGTAATGTTATCTCCGATTATGTATTATTTCGGAAAAAGTTTGTATGTCCAAAACTTAAACAGGAACTGTGTCCTCTGAATTTCCGCAATCTGTGCATCTTTCGGTCTCTCTACATGTTAGAAATACCGGGGTGTTACATTTGGTATCAGAGCGGTTCGACCTAGTCGGACTTAGATGATAAGAGTCTTTTACGTCTTCTAAGTCTGATTTTTCTTAGTATGCTATTAGACATTGAGCCTGATCAACTTAATACTTTGTGCATACTTCGCAGAATCATGGCTGGGAGAGGTAGGAGAAACCCACCTGTTGATCCTCATCAAGAATGGATGCAGAATGTCATCGAGACCCAACAGAAGATGATGAATGACATGATGCTAATGCAACAGCAACAGATGGCTCAAATGGCTCAAATGCAGCAGATGCATCAGATGCCTCAACCACAACCAGCTGAGCCAGTTAATATGCCAACACCTGAGGATCCCAACAGGATGTATTTCCGGTTTCTGAAGATGAAACCCCCAACCTTCAAAGGGGGATCCGAGGCAATGAAAGCCCATTTCTGGGTAGATGCCATGGAACGGATCTTTGATACCTTGCAATGCAATGAAGGAGAAAAGGTA
This sequence comes from Astragalus membranaceus, assembly GCA_039519185.1. Lineage (NCBI taxonomy): Eukaryota > Viridiplantae > Streptophyta > Magnoliopsida > Fabales > Fabaceae > Astragalus > Astragalus membranaceus. Next base: position 73,355,667 of record CM076851.1, read on the forward strand.
ATTTGTGCTGCTAACGCTCTGGACGAGGATGCTCACACTTGGTGGGTTAACGCTCGTAGAATGCTTCAAAATCAAGGAACTCCTCTTGAGTGGGATAACTTCAAAGAGTTGTTTTTGGGTCATTATTTTCCCGACTCCCAAAGACTTGACAAGCAGATGGAATTTCTGAGTTTGAAACAGGGAGAGATGACAGTTGGGGAATATGCTGCAAAATTTGAGAGATTGTCACAATTCTATGAATTGGGGACCACCGCTCCTGACGATAGGTGGAAGATGGTGATGTTCAGACAAGGTCTTAGAGGCGATGTGAATCAAGGTCTCAGTTCGTATTCCCTAACCACTTATCCTGCTTTGGTTCAACAGGCCCATTCAGCAGAAAGCGATCTGAAAAGAATGTATGCTGAGAGGAAGGATTTTTGGAAGGATAAGAAGAAGGGCAGTGGGTCAACTTCTGCAAACCCGAGGTATAGAGGGAATCTAGACAAGGGAAAGCAGATTCAGACAAACAACACTTCTGGGCATCGCCGGTGTGAAGTGTGCAAGAAGAATCATCCAGGAAGGTGTCGATCAGAGGCAAGGTCGGATCAGTGTTATCTTTGCAAAGAAGTGGGCCATTATGCTAATAATTGTCCGTCAAGGAAAGCTTTCTTAGAGTCTCCTGATGCTCCGAAACAGACTCGAGTCAACACTCTGGATGCTAAGACCATCAAGCCAGCTGATAATCTTATAAGGGGTACAGGTTCTATCTTTCATCAAACTGTTAATATTCTGTACGACTCAGGTGCTACTCATTGTTTTATCTCTGAAGCATGTGCGGAACGGCTAGGATTAATAGTATCTCCTATATCCGAACCAATATCTATCCTTACTGCGGCAAAGGGTCGTGTGCGAACCCAATCTTTATGCCTTAATTGTCTGCTCACCATAGGAGGCAGGGACTTTGTTGTTGACTTTATCTGTCTGCCTATGAGAGGAATGGAGATCGTGTTGGGAATGAATTGGATGACATCCAATCACATTACGATTGATTGTTTCAATCGTGCAATTAATTTTCCTTCTGAAGTAGCGGAACGTTCACTACCTGCAGATGATGGTGTTATTTCATTCACTTCAGCCAGCCAGTCTCTATTCCAAGGTGCGGAAGCTTTTGTTATTATTTTGACTGCATCAACTGAAGCTGATTTGGATTTATCATCTACTCAAGTTGTTAATGAATTCTTAGATGTCTTTCCCGAGGAAGTTTCCTCTTTACCTCCAGAACGAGAGGTAGAATTCTCTATAGATTTGGCGCCTGGCACAGGGCCAATATCCATAGCACCTTATAGGATGTCTCCTCTTGAACTGAAAGAATTGAAGTCCCAACTTGAGGAATTAATTTCCAAGAAGTTTATTCGACCGAGTGCATCTCCATGGGGTGCTCCGGTATTGCTAGTCAAGAAGAAGGACGGAAGCATGAGGTTATGCATAGACTACCGTCAGCTGAATAAAATCACTATCAAGAACAAGTATCCATTGCCAAGGATAGATGATCTACTTGACCAACTTCGAGGTGCTAAAGTTTTCTCCAAAATTGATCTGAGGTCAGGGTACCATCAAATTAGGGTAAGAACCTTAGACATTCCGAAGACTGCCTTTCGTACGAGGTACGGACACTACGAGTTTGTAGTGATGCCTTTCGGATTAACTAACGCTCCAGCTGTATTCATGGATTATATGAATAGAGTATTTCATTCTTACCTAGATCAGTTTGTGGTCGTCTTTATTGATGATATCTTGATTTACTCCAAGTCAGTTGAGGAGCATGCTCAGCATCTCCGATTTGTCCTAGGAGTACTCCGAGAGAAGAAACTTTATGCTAAGCCGTCAAAGTGTGATTTTTGGATGTCCGAGGTGAAGTTCTTGGGTCATGTGATTTCCCAAGAAGGGGTTGCGGTCGATCCTAGCAAGGTGGAAGCTGTGTTGAATTGGGAACGGCCAACGTCAGTGACTGAGATCAGAAGCTTTCTGGGTTTAGCTGGTTACTATAGAAGATTCATTGAAGGTTTTTCGCAAATGGTACTTCCGCTTACTCGATTGACTCACAAGGGTCAACCGTTTACGTGGGATGCCGACTGTGAAGAGTGCTTCCTGGGATTGAAGAAAAAGTTAACTTCTGCTCCGATCCTAATTCTTCCGGATCCGTCATTGGGATTTCAGATTTACAGTGATGCATCTGGGAAGGGTTTAGGATGCGTTCTCATGCAGAATCAACATGTTGTGGCCTATGCATCGAGGCAATTGAAGACGCATGAACGGAATTACCCAACTCATGACTTAGAGTTGGCGGCTATTGTGTTTGCACTGAAAATTTGGAGACATTACCTTTACGGTTCTCGTTTCGAGGTTTTTAGTGATCACAAGAGCTTGAAATATCTATTTGACCAAAAGGAGTTGAATAACAGACAGAGAAGGTGGACCGAATTTTTGAAGGACTATGACTTCGAATTGAAATATCACCCTGGGAAAGCCAATGTGGTAGCAGATGCTCTGAGCAGGAAGTCTATCCACACGGCAAGGTTAATGGTTCACGAGATGGCTTTGTTGGAGTCGTTCAGAGACTTGAAACTCAAGGTGGTAAGAAAGAGGGATCGCGTAGTGCTGCGGCATATACAGATAGCCAGTGTGCTAAGGGAACAAATCCGTGTAGCTCAAGAAGCTGATATGAAGTTGCAGTCTCAGAGGGGATCGCCAGATTTCACTGAGGATAGTGATGGCGTGATCTGCTTTAATGGGAGGATTTGTGTTCCCGATGATGATGATATCAAAAGGCAAGTATTGGAAGAAGCTCATAGGAGTCAGTACTCCGTACATCCGGGATCCACCAAGATGTACCAAGACTTGAAGTTGATGTATTGGTGGCCTGGGATGAAGGTCGAAATTGCAGAATTTGTTTCTCGGTGCTTAACTTGTCAGAAGGTTAAGGCGGAACACCGAAGACCGGGCGGTCAGTTACAACCGCTAGATGTACCAGTTTGGAAGTGGGAAGATATCTCAATGGACTTCGTCATGGGGTTGCCGAGGTCACAGGCAGGCAATGATTCTATTTGGGTAGTAGTGGACCGATTGACTAAATCCGCTCACTTTATTCCCGTTCGCTCGACTTATAAGGTTTCCAAGTTAGCAGATGAATATGTGAGGAACATTATCAGACTGCATGGAGTCCCAACGAGTATTGTGTCAGACCGAGATCCCAAGTTTACTTCCAGGTTCTGGAGAGCATTGAATGAAGCTTTGGGAACAAGGGTGCTGGTTAGCACTGCTTATCATCCTCAGACTGATGGTCAGACGGAGAGGACTATCCAGACTCTTGAGGACATGCTTCGAGCTTGTGTGCTCGACAGTGGGAGAAAATGGGAGGATCATCTTCCGTTAGTAGAATTCTCCTACAACAACAGTTACCACTCCAGCATTGGAATGGCACCGTTTGAAGCACTTTATGGTAGGAAATGTAGAACTCCGTTGTGTTGGTGGGAGATTGGTGAGGATAAGTTTTTGGGACCTGACTTGGTTCGCGAGACTACAGAGAAGATCAAGTTAATTCGAGAAAGGATGAAGGTTGCTCAGAGTCGGCAAAAGAGCTACGCTGACAACCGAAGGAGACCGTTGGAGTTTGAGGTTGGTGATCATGTATTCTTGAAAGTCTCTCCAACCATAGGCACTGGAAGAGCCTTGCGAGCGAAGAAGCTCAGCCCTCGATATGTTGGACCTTTCCAAATCATCGAGCGGATTGGGCCAGTTGCTTATCGCCTCGCATTGTCTCCGGCCCTATCAAACCTCCATGATGTGTTCCACGTGTCTCAGTTGAGGAAGTATGTTCCCGATCTGCATCAACCATTGAGTGTTGATACCATTGACCTGCAACCGGATTTGTCATTCCAACCTTATCCTAGCTACATCTTGGAGCGTGGCGAGAAGACGCTACGGTCAAGGACTATTCCTATTGTCAAGGTGGTCTGGGATGGATTCTCAATCGAGGAAGCTACCTGGGAACTGGAAGAAGACATGCGCAATCGATATCCATATCTCTTTCAGTAAGGTATGTTTCGTCAATTTTGAGGACAAAATTTTTAAAAGTTGGGGAGATTGTAACATCCCTAATTTTTAAAGACTCGTATTATGATGCCGGAGACCGATTATTTATTTGTGGGAATAATTAGTCGTGTCTCGGGGATTATTATTCGAGGAGAAGTCCAAATAAACCCTATTCATGAATTGATTATGGCTTAATCATGATTGTTTGAAGTAGTTAAGCTGAAGGGCAAAATGGTAATTTTGCACCCCTCATATAAATACTTCTACCTTGAAGCCACTCAGCCACACCACCCCATTCATTCCATTCTGAAATTTCAGAAAAAGAAAAACTGAAGGAAGAAAGGGAAAGAGAAGGGGAGGGACGCGAAGGAGGAGGAAGGGAGAAGGAGGATCCACCTCAAATCTGAATGCATGTAAGTGCTCTCACTCCCATTCTACTCCATTTTTGATTCTGAATCCAATGGCACCACTTTCAAAGCTTGATTCTCACTCTTTCTCTCATCTCCATTGATGCCCATGAAGCTCCAAGTGGTGAAAATGGTGGAACTATGTGTTGATAGCTTGCATGTTCAGCTTTGCTGTTAAGAGGGGGAAGACTCAAGCTTGCATTTCGATTTGGAGGAAGTTGTGAAAGATTTGGGTTGCTGTTTCAGTTATAAAGACAGGGAGCCACTATCCTTGTTCGAATTCGGTTCTAGCGGGGATAGTTCGTTGTTTTCGGTTCGACGATTTCGTCTCTCAACTCAACTCTCGGATTTCGTCAACGGGTGAGTTCTACTCACGATAGGGCAATTTGATATTCTGAACTTGTTTTCGATATGGAATCCCTTGGTCACATTTCTGTTTACAAAACACTTAGAACTGAAAAGCGTTTTTTGAGTCAAAACGGTGTTTTACGGTTTAAATGAGATTTTGATTTAAATCGTTGAAATGAAATGAATTGTGTACTACTAGAAATATATATTCTGGGAATTTTCTGAGTTTCAGGTGATTGAAATTAGAAATCGAATCGGACGAGAACGGAGAGCGAAAATGAGGAAAGTGAGAAATTTTGGTAACAGACACAGGTCGCACGGACCGTGCGCCCCTGGGCACGGGTCGTGCGCCTGCTTCGGGTTGGAAGTATTGGAAACAGAACGGGACGCACGGGTCGTGCGCCCCTGGCCACGGATCGTGCGCTTCCTTCTGGTAGATGGGTCCTGAGTAGTGCACCACGCACGGGTCGTGCGCCCCTGGGCACGGGTCGTGCGTGTGGTTCTGTTACCGGCTTCCGTTTTCTCGTTTTGTTGCTCCGTTTGATCCCGAACCTTTTCTAATTTCTTTCTCAACCATTCAAAAAGGGATTGCCTCACTGAAAACCTTATTTTGAACTTGTTCAACTCATGGTTTTTGAAAAAGAGCTTTGAAAGCCTATTTGATCGAAAAACCGAAACCCTAGTATACGTGTGGGTACACTGTCTGATGGATAGAATGTATATATATTTATATATATATATATATATATATAAACTGTATATGATTATAATGCCGGATGTCTAGAGATTCATCAAAACGGGTTATAAGTCAATAATACATTACAATATGATTATAATGCCGGATGTTTATAAATTCATCAAAACGGGTTATAGATCAATAAGATATAAATTATCTAAAAAGATATTGTGATAGATCCTTTGGTGATCGGAAAGATATATATATTATCTAACTCTCGAGAAATCGTTATGTATTGTCATACATAAATCGCGTTGGGTGACGACCCGACAAGTAGCATACTAGGGAGGGTAGTCATGACCCCTTACCTAGGCCCTGAATGTGTTTTGGCGTGGTCAACTCACGGGTTGCCGGGATTAGCAGAGGTGCAGTCGGCTTGTGCTAAGTTAATGGTTATAAGTAACATTGCCGGGATTAGCAGTTGTGCAGTCGGCAGATGTTAAGCTGTAGCTACCGGGATTAGCAGTTGTGCAGTCGGTTGAGCTAAGCTATTAAAACATAAAAGAGAACACGATTTGCTTGGCATTTCGATTATGGCTATTGGTAGCTAATTAAACATTGTTAACGGTTTAATAATTGAACCGAGTGTCAGTGAGGGGGCACGGTAGGATTCACTGAGATAATGTTATCTCACCCTATCCATATTTGTTGTTTTTCAGAGAAGCAGGGAAAAAGGAAGACTATAGTGCACGAGTAGTTGATATACTCTTGGAGGTGCTGAAGACTTAGTCATTTTCTCCTTGTTCTTTTGTTGTCCTTTTGGTTGTATAAACTTGTATTGATTATGAGTTATATGAACCGTTTATGTTTCTGTTCGGTATTTGGACTTGGATATTGTAATCCACTCGGTATGGAACCGATAAACTTCTATTTTATGAAGTAATGTTATCTCCGATTATGTATTATTTCGGAAAAAGTTTGTATGTCCAAAACTTAAACAGGAACTGTGTCCTCTGAATTTCCGCAATCTGTGCATCTTTCGGTCTCTCTACATGTTAGAAATACCGGGGTGTTACAGATACTTTGATTGCTAAATAATTTGCTTGCCTATGCCTTGCCAATGATCATAGTTGAGGCTACTCTTTTGAGTTCACTTGTGCTTACAACTCCTTTGTCTACTCACATAGAATATTATCAATGCTTAGATAGGTTCATTTCCTCCCTTACATCTTCCACTAGATGTGCAATCAAATTTTTCTCTCTTGTGTTTTGTAGAAATGTTCGAATATGGTGCTTACTTAACATCTTCCACTAGATGTTCATTTAGGTGCTATCTTACCTATTCTTGCATTCTTTGCTAAATGCATAGTCCAACTTCCCTCTTTGCCTATCTATGTGTTGTGATCTAATATGTGTAGTTTAGGCTTAATCCTTGAAAATGAATTCAAATGTTGTTGCTTAATAGTTTGATTCCAATGATTGTGTTATGCTTGAACCTACAAAAACTTTCTTGCATTCATTGTTTTCACTTCTAACAACTTGGCATAAAAACGGTTACTAGTGACGATCCATCATAACCTTTGTCAGTTTGATCGTCATGAAAGCCACAATTTCAAAAGAGTGTTTTCATAAGCATAAAACCAGTTACTAGTGATAATCCATCATAACCTTTGTTAGTTTGATTATCATGAACGCTCTCAATTTCAAAAAGCATTTTCCTAAGCATCAAAGAATCAAAACAAGTTATTAGTGGTGATCCATCGTAACCTTTGTTAGTTTGATCATCATGAAAGCTTTCATTTTCAAAAGGCGTTTTCAAAGAGAGTTATTAGTAATGATCCATCATAACCTTTGTTAGTTCGATAGTTACGAATGCTCTTCATTTTCCAAAACCTAATCAAAAAGATTTTCATTTTTTAAAGCTACCTAGAACTACGTAGCTTTGATTCCCACTTGGGATACGTAGGAGCGAGACACGTTCTCGTCAAGCACAGCAATAAAAATCTAGCATTTAACCAAAGAAAAAGAGTTATTTTCATAAAAAAAAAAAAGAATCATTTTCAAACCCATTGTTGCTAGTAGCTCATCAGAGCCTTTGTTCGTTTAGCTATTAGTGGCAATGTCCTTTTCTCATAAGAATAATAAACGATGATCCATCATAACCTTTGTTAGTTTGATCATCGTGCAAATCAATCTCTTTCGAAAATCACTTTCAAAAAAGATAATAAAAACGAGTTGTTATCAATAGTCCATCAGAACCTTTGTTCGTTTGACTAGCGGTACAACTCTCTTTTTTGAATATTTAGTAGTGATTCATCATAGCCTCTGCTAGTTTAATCATTCGCTAATGCTCGTCCTATTTCAAAAACTCACTAAAAAAGATAAAAAACAAAAACTTTTCGAAAAGACAAAGATGAACTACGTAGCTTTGAGTTCTCCATCGCACCGGGAGATACGTAGGAGCGGGCCATGTCCCGTCAAGCGTTTTTTTTTCTAAAAACCCATTTTCCCCTTTTTTTTCATAATAAATAAAGATTTTCATTAAGAATTTTTCAATAAGAAGTAGAGAGGCAAAATTAAGTATTTTCAAGTCAACACACTAAAACCACACATTTAATTAAAGGTTCCCTCTCAGTAGAGAGGACGTGTGGGGTGCTAACACCTTCCCCGCGCGTAACCGACCCCCGAACCCTATTCTCTAGTTTCGCAAGATCAATCGCTTTCCAAAAAAGGTTTTCCTAATATTTTCCTTAATAAATATTGGTGGCGGCTTCATTGATTTTAGAAAAGTTGTAAACGAGGAAAGTTCTCCCTCGGGGACTTTTTCGGGCGCAACAGCTTGCGGCTTCACTGGGGACTAAAAAGAAAAACATTTGTTTAAAAGTGGGTCAAGCCTAATTAATTAAGTGTGTGATTTGTGTGATTGATTTGAATATCTTGTTTTGCCTCTATGCTTTCTTCTTTTTCATACTTTCATGTTGCATTCCTGTGCATTCTTCTTCTTCTCCTTCTATGTTTGCTTTTGTTTAAAGTAATAGATGGTTGCTTCTTTGCTTATATGCTTAGTTCCCTCATGCATTTCCCCAATCATATCATGTTCCCTTTTTCTTTGCTCCCTTTCTTAAGGTAAATTCGTGCATTTTCCCCTCTCTTATCATGTTCCCCTCTTCTCAGCTCCCTTTCTTAAGCAAGTAGTGCATTGTTGTTGGCACCCTAAGCTTGTTTGTATTTGAATGATATTGAACCCTAGAGTAGACAACATGCTATTGTCTGGACTGTTCTGGATTTTCATTTGCAGGTGGGGTAGTTTTTAAGGAAATGCCCTTCGCACACACACACTTGTACCTTGAGATGATATGCTTTGAGAGAAAGAGCATAATCCAGGTCTGTGAGAGTATCTTAGGATGAGTGGATTCAAGTAGCGAGAGCCCATCAGGACCTTTGTCCATTTGGCTACTTGCGAAAGTTTCAATCAGAGTTGTGCTCTTTCATGATGCCTTGTACCTAGCAGTTTGCTGCATTTACGAGGAATTTCGTGAAAGAGACTGTGGCTCTGATGACCTTTGTGAGGGTGCGAATAGAGCTACATGAGAATATTATCCCTAAAGAGCCTTAGATCATAGGTTCTACCCCCTTTTTAGGTCACAAGGGCTTTCCAAATTGTGTGCTGCATTGTTGCATTCAGTTCAATCAATTTTTCCTTCAAAATTTTCGAAAATCAAAAAAGATATGCTTTTCCTTTTCAATAAACGCCTATATGAGGTGGCATATAGTGTGAAAATTTTCAAATCACCACCTGTAAATATCCTCTTTCTGCAAAAACACAAAAAAGAAGCATCATTGCATCACTGCATCATTGCATCATTTGCATTGCATAAAATTCCAATTTTGAAAAAACCATTCATCTTGCATTCCCTTTCATTACATAAAGATAAAACAAAAAACAATTATCATCTGCATAGCATAAGCATTTCATTTATAATCATGCAAAAAAATCCTCGTCAAGTTCATCCAAGACGAGGCATTCATGCATAAGCATTATTTCAAAAAAAAAGACACAGTAGAACTACGTAAGCTTTGATTCCTCATTACAATGGGGATACGTAGGAGCGGGTCATACCCCGTCAAGCACATTTTTCTAAAACCTTTTTTTTCCAATAAATCATTTGCATCTCCAAATAATTTTCAAAATCATGTTCCAAAACTAAAAATGAAAAAAAAAATGAAAAGTTTCCAATGCATGCATCTTCTCTAAACAAAGAAAAAATAGAAAAGCTCTTCATGTAAAAGTTCAATGAGTAAAAGTGCACCTTCGAATGACGAAGGGTAATATCTCAAATTTGTTTGTGCACTACAAATTTGAGATGTTACTCTACGATATCGGGGCACTTTGACCCTATCAAGTGAGGTTTGTTTTCAAATAAGAGAATAAGTTTGAGTTAACCAAATGTCGAAGCATTTCAGTATATTGCGTGAAGTATTGAGTCAGGATCCACTCAATGTTTCATGCAAGTTACTCAGAGTAACGACAATTGGTTGCCTCACGTCATCATTTTTACAAAAAAAGGGGGGGCATCGACATTTCATATCTCGTCTTGCCTCTAAAGAATAAAAACCATTTTGAAAATATCATTTTTGCATGCCTAGGAATTTCATTTTTCATCTTGCATCAAAAACACTCAAAAATCTTTTAAAACAATTCCACTTCCCAAGTGGTCATTTTCCTTGCATTTTCATCATGTTTGCATCCATGCATTGCGTTCAATAAAAAAGGTTGTGATGAGAGACGAGACGCTTTTACAAAATAATCTTTCTAGAAAAGCTCACTCCTATTTATTTGCAAACTCAAGGTGTTCCAAGGCACTCAGTTTTTCAAAAAGAAAGTATTGCATCTCATCTATTCCATGATAAAAGACTGAAATAGTGTATCAAAGAAAAAAACAAATTTTTAACTGATGTTAACTCTCTGTGAAGCATTCTTCTAGTGAGCATGCATGCTATGAGTAATTTCTCTTGTTTGAGTCCGTTGGTTTTCCTCCCTTACCACAGTTTCCCGTCCAAGTCTAGCCCCGCCCCATCCGCCCATAAAGTGTATACTCTCCCCGCGTTGGTACATACTTGACTTTTGGGTTAAATCCTCTGTACAAGGGGGCAATTTTGTAATCACTTAATTACCTTGTTAAAATTGCTTTCCTTTGATTCAAGTCTAAAATGTTGCATGCATTTGTCCAGTCATTCGTTCTTGTGCTTATGACGTGTGCCCTATTGACAGAGAAAGGAAAATTGGATTTGTTCTCTAGCTAGGAACATGGCAACAAATGAAGAACTAAGAGCAGAGGTGAATGAGTTAAAAGCAGAGGTGAATGGGTTAAGGACGCAGATGTCAGAAATGGTGAGGGTTCTGATTCCTCTAGGTTACACTCCCCCTTCTAACCCAGAAGCTAATCAGGGAGCTGGTCCTTTAGCCATTGTTGAGAATGTACAACCGGCATCTATCGGATCTGAAGGAATGACTGGTGAACCTCGGGCTCAGATCCCGCATCCTATTGTTATACCCCAGGCTACTCTTCAGAACTTCACTCCTCAGCCAGCTGCCATTCCACAAGCTCAAGACTTCACGTCTGGAAACTCTGCATACCCTCAGATTCAGCACTCAACTCCAACTATGGCTCCAATGCTCCAGCCTCCTCGTAGTGTAAGCAGCTTCCCTCAGGTTTATTCCGCTGAGCATCAGCAGACCAAAGAGCAGTTTCAGATATTAGAGGAAAGATTAAGAATGGTTGAAGGCTTCGGTTCCAGAGCAAGAGAGGCTAGAGACTTGTGCCTTATTCCTGATGTGGTGCTCCCTCCAAAGTTCAAAGTCCCCGACTTCGACAAATACAGGGGTGCGATGTAACGCCCCAAAATAATTTAATTAATTATTTAATTAAGTTATTTAAGGCTTACAATATTTATTTAGTTTAATTAAATAATTCAAGTTTAATTATTTTATTGTATTTTATTAGGAGGTGTTGTCACTAATTAAATGGTGCGAGCAAGGGCCCGTGATCCACAATTAGGCCCGTGGCCCATTGCCTAGTCAAGTAATTCGACTCTCAAGGGGTCTTAGAAGCTAGTTTTCATTTGGACTCAAGTGGGAAAAAGAAAGAAAAGTAACGTAAGAGAGAGTGAGAAGAGAAGAGTTGCGAAGGAGAGAGGAGAAGAAGAAGAGAGGGCGAAGCACATAGAGAAGAGGAGGAGGCTCGTGGTGGCTTGCAATTTTTCCTTGGAGCTTGGCTAGCAATTCGACTTCCATAAGGTTAGGGGGTCCTCTTTTTGTTCTTAATAGATATGCGAATTGGATGCTTAGGGTTAGGGTTCTAGGAATAATTCCCATGAATGAATTGTGATGTTGATAAGTAAATTATAATGAAGAAATGCGTGATTGTTGAATTATTATGTTGAGAATTGTATGATTGATGCTTGAGTTGTGGTTATTGCGAATTGGATGCCCTATGTTTGATCATATGTCTCATTGGTGCTTGCTTGGTGAAATTGGGGATCATGGTGTCACTTTAATAATATATATATATAGGAGTGTTTTGGTAATTTTAGTTGGTGATTGAAAGTGGAAAAAAATTCTGTTTGGAAGCCCCTAGGCGCCTTGGGCGCCATATACATGTTGCTGAATTTTTCTGTTTTGCGCCATAGTCATGGGCGCCAAGTGCCCAGCAGTGTGCTGTGCCAGTTTCCAAAATTCTGTTGCCTGTGTTGCCATTCTGTGTCACTGTGTTGCTGTGCCTGTTGCCTGTGTTGCCATTCTGTGCCACTTTGCTGACAGTTTTGGCGCTTGTTGCTTGAGTCATGGGCGCCAAGGGCCCCAATGTCTTGGTGATAGTTTTGTAAAAATTGTTTTCAGGTTTTCATATTCAGGTAAAATGGCTCATGAAAAATGATTTTGGGCAACAAAAGAGTTGAGTTGCGTATTTTCACTAGGTGCCTAGTGCATGGGCGCCAAAAATGATGTTCTGTTTTTGATGAAATTTTAATTTGGTTTTCATGTTCTGAGCATTTGGCTCGTGTAAAATCAATTTCGAAGGAAAATAAATTTTGTTGCATGTTGGCCTTAGGCGCCTAGTGCCTGGGCGCCGTGTTGCTGTGCTGAGCGCCTGTGCGTGTTGTTCCCCTGGGCGCCTAGCGCCTGTGCGCTGTTGCGCGTGTTGTTCCCCTGGGCGCCTAGCGCCTGTGCGCTGTTGCGCGTGTTGTTCCCCTGGGCGCCTAGCGCCTGTGCGCTGTTGCGCGTGTTGTTCCTGGGCGCCAAGCGCCCATGCGCCAAGCGCTGTGTTGCCCCTGGGCGCCCAGCGCCCATGCGCCAGTTTCCAGGATGTCTAAGTATTTTTCCGGTTTTATTTTTAATGTAACTTTTGACTCGGTTATCCAAATTTGACGGTTCAAAATGCGTTTTGAAGCTAATTTCAGTGTCTATCCAAATGTTCCAATTTTATGTAAAAATAAATTATTTTACTGGTGTTTCTGGGCTGAGGTGTTCAAGTGTCCAAATGGCAATTTTTATCCACTTTCCCTATGTCGTGTCAATGTCCTAAGTTGGTCTATTTGAATTGGTGTTGGTGTGGGTGGTGAGCTGAATTGGTGAGTGATGATGAGGTGAGATTGGTGAGCAGAGGCTTCGGCCTAATTTTAATTTGGTGAGTTAATTAATGCACTATGGTGAGATTAGAATTTAAAATGGTGAATTGATTGATTTGTGGTGTGTTGTGATGCATTATCCATAACACCTCATGAAGCATGTGCATTATTGGTGAGCAGAGGCTACGGCCTAATTTTATTTGGTGAGCAGAGGCTACGGCCTATTTGTATTTGGTGACGGATCCGACATGCATGTACCCGTGGAGTTTGGGTTGCATTACATGCATAATCATATATTGTGTAGTGCTGTTTGGAAATAGAATGTTGATGTGGTTGTTCCATTGTTGTGAATTGGTGTGCCTGGTTTCCTTCTTCCTATGCATTGCTTAATTCCCATATGTTATTAATTATGAAAAGAGACTCACCCTACTGCCTTTATGTTGCTTCTTATGTCGGCAACGTGCAGGTAATAACGAGTGAAGGATTCCTTTATGCCTTCGTCTGGTAGGAAGTGTCACGCTCTGATACGTAGCACCAGGGGGGGTGTCCTATGTTTATGCAATATTTTTCCTAAACTGTTAGATTTGATTGGTGATGTATTGGTTTTAAATTTTAGAACTCATATTTATTCCGCTGCTGATGGTGATTGGATTTAGTTGATGCGAACTAAACATTGTTCTCATGGTGTTATGTATCTTGATATTTATGGAGTAAATGTAGCACTCGCTTGAATTGTTTTCAAAAAAAAAAAAAAGAGACTCTGATTTCTTTTAAAAGCAAAGTTATTAGAAAAGGGGTGTTACATTAGTGGTATCAGAGCAGTTCGGTCTGTCCGGCCAAGTTGTCCAGTCATAGTGTCAACTGACAACGGTGTGTTGTCAGTTATATCTAACTGTTGTTGTTGTAGCAAGTGAGTTGAGATGGCTGGGAGGATCGATGCTGCTGCCGCTGTTGTTGGGCTGCTGCTGAATGTTGTAAGAAGTTGAATCTTGTTTTGCCTGCTATGAATGGAGAGATGGTAGTCGATACTCCTGCGAAGGGGTCGGTGATTATGTCTCAGGTGTTCTCAGTGTCCCGTGTCGATCTTCGGCAGGGACTTTATTGTGAATTTTGTTTGTTTGCCGTTGGGAGGGTTGGATGTCATTCTTGGTATGGACTGGTTAGTATATAACCATGTACATATTAATTGTTCCCGAAGATCTGTGAGTTTCCTTCCTCCTGAGGAAGAAGAATCTGTTTTGTTGCCTGCTGGTCATTTGCGTAAGGTAATGAAGGAAGGAGTTCATCTGTTTGCTTTGATGGCGTCTTTGTCTGCTGAGAATCAGGCGATCATTGAAGGGGTTCAGGTAGTGTGTGAATTTCCCGAAGTGTTCCCGGATGAAATTCCAAGTGTTCCGCTAGAGAGGGAGGTTGAGTTTGCTATTGATCTTATACCTGGTACTAGGCCTGTGTCTATGGCCCCGTACCGGATGTCAGCCTCAGAGTTGTCTGAATTGAAAAAGCAATTAGAAGATCTGCTTGAGAAGAAATTTGTAAGACCAAGTGTGTCACCGTGGGGTGCTCCGGTATTGTTAGTGAAAAAGAAGGACGGGAGTATGAGACTTTGTGTCGATTATAGGCAATTGAACAAAGTGACAATAAAGATCCGGTATCCGCTTCCCAGAATTGATGATCTGATGGACCAGTTGGTAGGTGCTAAGGTGTTCAGTAAAATCGATTTGAGGTCGGGTTATCACCAGATCAAGGTAAAGGATGAAGACATTCAGAAAACCGCTTTCCGAACGAGATATGGGCACTATGAGTATTCTGTTATGCCGTTTGGTGTTACCAATGCGCCGGGTGTGTTTATGGAGTACATGAATCGTACTTTTCATAGTTACTTGGATCGGTTTGTAGTTGTGTTTATTGACGACATTCTGGTGTATTCTAAGACAGAAGAGGAGCACGCAGAACATTTGAGGTTAGTGCTGGAAGTATTGAAAGAAAAGAAATTGTATGCAAAATTGTCTAAGTGTGAGTTCTGGCTGAATGAAGTAGGTTTCCTTGGTCATATTATCTCTGGTAATGGTATAGCTGTGGACCCAGCCAAGGTTGATGCTGTGTCCCAATGGGAGAGCCCGAAGTCAGCTACAGAGATTAGAAGCTTTTTGGGATTAGCTGGTTATTACAGGAGATTTATTGAAGGTTTCTCGAGGTTGGCACTTCCGTTGACTCAATTGACATGTAAAGGAAAAGCTTTTGTGTGGGATGCTCGCTGCGAGGAGAGCTTCAATGAGTTGAAAAAGAGGTTGACTACATCGCCCGTTTTGACTTTGCCTGTTCCTGATCGACCGTTTGTAGTATATTGTGATGCTTCCAAGATGGGTTTGGGAGGTGTATTGATGCAAGAGGGTAAGGTAGTAGCTTATGCGTCCAGACAGTTGAGGACCCATGAGAAGAACTACCCTACTCATGATTTGGAGCTAGCCGCAATTGTGTTTGTGCTGAAAATTTGGAGGCACTATCTGTATGGTACCAGATTTGAAGTGTTTAGCGACCATAAGAGTCTGAAATACTTGTTTGATCAGAAGGAGCTAAATATGAGACAGAGACGTTGGCTAGAATTGCTGAAGGATTATGATTTCGGCTTGAACTATCACCCCGGCAAAGCTAATGTCGTGGCTGATGCTTTAAGTCGGAAGAGTTTGCATATGTCGGCTATGATGGTGAAAGAGTTAGAGTTGATTGAGCAGTTTCGGGACATGAGTCTGGTTTGTGAAGTGACACCGCAGAGTGTCAGATTGGGGATGTTGAAGATCGGCGATGAATTTTTGGTTAGTGTTCGAGAAGCCCAAAAGTCAGATGTAAAGTTGGTAGACCTGTTAGTTGTGAATGATCAAGATGTGGATGGAGATTTCAGGTTAGATTCCCAAGGTGTATTGAGATTCAGAGATAGGATCTGCATTCCTGACGATGCTGAGATGAAGAGAATGATTCTTGAGGAGAGCCATAGGAGCAAGTTGAGTATTCATCCAGGGGCTACGAAAATGTACCAAGATTTGAAGAAACTGTTCTGGTGGCCTGGTATGAAGAAGGATGTGGCACAGTTTGTGTATTCTTGTCTGACTTGTCAGAAGTCTAAGATTGAGCATCAGAAGCCTGCGGGGTTGATGCAACCATTGGAGATTCCGGAGTGGAAATGGGATAGCATTTCCATGGATTTTGTAATTGGTTTGCCAAATACAGTGAGAGGGTTCGATGCTATATGGGTGGTTGTGGACAGGTTGTCTAAGTCTGCTCATTTCTTACCAATTAATATGACTTATCCAGTTCCAAAGTTGGCAGAAATCTACATCAAGACTATTGTGAAATTGCATGGCGTTCCGCTTAGCATTGTATCTGATAGAGATCCAAGATTCACATCTGAATTTTGGAAAAGTTTGCAGGAAGCTTTGGGTTCTAAGTTGAGGTTGAGCTCCGCTTACCATCCGCAGACAGATGGTCAGACGGAGAGGACTATTCAGTCGTTAGAGGACTTGTTGAGAGCATGTGTTCTTGAGCAAGGAGGTTCATGGGATTCTCATCTTTCGTTGATAGAATTTACCTATAACAACAGTTTTCATTCTAGTATTGGTATGGCACCGTTTGAGGCGTTGTATGGTCGGAGATGTAGGACTCCGTTGTGTTGGTATGAATCTGGGGAGAGTGCAGTGTTGGGGCCTGAGATTGTGCGAGAAACAACTGAGAAGGTAAAATTAATCCGCGAGAAGATGAAAGCGTCGCAGAGTCGACAAAAGAGCTATCATGATAAAAGAAGGAAGGATTTAGAGTTTCAAGCCGGTGATCATGTGTTCCTGAGAGTCACTCCAGTGACTAGTGTTGGGCGTGCCTTGAAATCTAAGAAGTTAACTCCCCGTTTCATTGGTCCGTATCAGATTACGGAGAGGGTGGGAAGTGTTGCCTATAGGGTGGCTCTGCCACCTAATCTTTCGAACTTGCATGACGTGTTTCACGTGTCACAACTTCGAAAGTATGTTCCGGACCCGTCCCATGTGATTCAGATGGATGAAGTAGAGGTGCGGGATAATCTCACCGTGGAGACTATGCCTGTGCGGATTGAAGACAGAGAAGTGAAGACTCTGAGAGGGAAAGAAATTCTTTTGGTGAAAGTGGTTTGGTTAGGAGCTGCTGGCGAGAGTATGACTTGGGAGCTGGAGAGCAAGATGCGGGAAGCATATCCGGAGTTGTTTGATTCAGGTAATTTCGAGGACGAAATATTTTAAGTGGGGGAGAGTTGTAACGCCCCAAAATAATTTAATTAATTATTTAATTAAGTTATTTAAGGCTTACAATATTTATTTAGTTTAATTAAATAATTCAAGTTTAATTATTTTATTGTATTTTATTAGGAGGTGTTGTCACTAATTAAATGGTGCGAGCAAGGGCCCGTGATCCACAATTAGGCCCGTGGCCCATTGCCTAGTCAAGTAATTCGACTCTCAAGGGGTCTTAGAAGCTAGTTTTCATTTGGACTCAAGTGGGAAAAAGAAAGAAAAGTAACGTAAGAGAGAGTGAGAAGAGAAGAGTTGCGAAGGAGAGAGGAGAAGAAGAAGAGAGGGCGAAGCACATAGAGAAGAGGAGGAGGCTCGTGGTGGCTTGCAATTTTTCCTTGGAGCTTGGCTAGCAATTCGACTTCCATAAGGTTAGGGGGTCCTCTTTTTGTTCTTAATAGATATGCGAATTGGATGCTTAGGGTTAGGGTTCTAGGAATAATTCCCATGAATGAATTGTGATGTTGATAAGTAAATTATAATGAAGAAATGCGTGATTGTTGAATTATTATGTTGAGAATTGTATGATTGATGCTTGAGTTGTGGCTATTGCGAATTGGATGCCCTATGTTTGATCATATGTCTCATTGGTGCTTGCTTGGTGAAATTGGGGATCATGGTGTCACTTTAATAATATATATATAGGAGTGTTTTGGTAATTTTAGTTGGTGATTGAAAGTGGAAAAAAATTCTGTTTGGAAGCCCCTAGGCGCCTTGGGCGCCATATACATGTTGCTGAATTTTTCTGTTTTGCGCCATAGTCATGGGCGCCAAGTGCCCAGCAGTGTGCTGTGCCAGTTTCCAAAATTCTGTTGCCTGTGTTGCCATTCTGTGTCACTGTGTTGCTGTGCCTGTTGCCTGTGTTGCCATTCTGTGCCACTTTGCTGACAGTTTTGGCGCTTGTTGCTTGAGTCATGGGCGCCAAGGGCCCCAATGTCTTGGTGATAGTTTTGTAAAAATTGTTTTCAGGTTTTCATATTCAGGTAAAATGGCTCATGAAAAATGATTTTGGGCAACAAAAGAGTTGAGTTGCGTATTTTCACTAGGTGCCTAGTGCATGGGCGCCAAAAATGATGTTCTGTTTTTGATGAAATTTTAATTTGGTTTTCATGTTCTGAGCATTTGGCTCGTGTAAAATCAATTTCGAAGGAAAATAAATTTTGTTGCATGTTGGCCTTAGGCGCCTAGTGCCTGGGCGCCGTGTTGCTGTGCTGAGCGCCTGTGCGTGTTGTTCCCCTGGGCGCCTAGCGCCTGTGCGCTGTTGCGCGTGTTGTTCCCCTGGGCGCCTAGCGCCTGTGCGCTGTTGCGCGTGTTGTTCCTGGGCGCCAAGCGCCCATGCGCCAAGCGCTGTGTTGCCCCTGGGCGCCCAGCGCCCATGCGCCAGTTTCCAGGATGTCTAAGTATTTTTCCGGTTTTATTTTTAATGTAACTTTTGACTCGGTTATCCAAATTTGACGGTTCAAAATGCGTTTTGAAGCTAATTTCAGTGTCTATCCAAATGTTCCAATTTTATGTAAAAATAAATTATTTTACTGGTGTTTCTGGGCTGAGGTGTTCAAGTGTCCAAATGGCAATTTTTATCCACTTTCCCTATGTCGTGTCAATGTCCTAAGTTGGTCTATTTGAATTGGTGTTGGTGTGGGTGGTGAGCTGAATTGGTGAGTGATGATGAGGTGAGATTGGTGAGCAGAGGCTTCGGCCTAATTTTAATTTGGTGAGTTAATTAATGCACTATGGTGAGATTAGAATTTAAAATGGTGAATTGATTGATTTGTGGTGTGTTGTGATGCATTCTCCATAACACCTCATGAAGCATGTGCATTATTGGTGAGCAGAGGCTACGGCCTAATTTTATTTGGTGAGCAGAGGCTACGGCCTATTTGTATTTGGTGACGGATCCGACATGCATGTACCCGTGGAGTTTGGGTTGCATTACATGCATAATCATATATTGTGTAGTGCTGTTTGGAAATAGAATGTTGATGTGGTTGTTCCATTGTTGTGAATTGGTGTGCCTGGTTTCCTTCTTCCTATGCATTGCTTAATTCCCATATGTTATTAATTATGAAAAGAGACTCACCCTACTGCCTTTATGTTGCTTCTTATGTCGGCAACGTGCAGGTAATAACGAGTGAAGGATTCCTTTATGCCTTCGTCTGGTAGGAAGTGTCACGCTCTGATACGTAGCACCAGGGGGGGGTGTCCTATGTTTATGCAATATTTTTCCTAAACTGTTAGATTTGATTGGTGATGTATTGGTTTTAAATTTTAGAACTCATATTTATTCCGCTGCTGATGGTGATTGGATTTAGTTGATGCGAACTAAACATTGTTCTCATGGTGTTATGTATCTTGATATTTATGGAGTAAATGTAGCACTCGCTTGAATTGTTTTCAAAAAAAAAAAAAAGAGACTCTGATTTCTTTTAAAAGCAAAGTTATTAGAAAAGGGGTGTTACATGCGACCTGTCCAAAAAGTCACTTGACGATGTATTGTAGAAAGATGTCTACTTACTCTCATGATGACAAACTGCTAATCCATTGCTTCCAAGAGAGCCTTGCTGGGGCATCTCTCAATTGGTATATGAAGTTAGAACCATCTCAGGTTCGCTGTTGGAAGGATTTAGCCGATGCATTCCTCAAACAATATCAATACAATACAGACATGGCACCAGACAGAACGCAGCTGCAGGGCATGAGCAAGAGGGACAATGAATCGTTCAAGGAGTATGCCCAGCAATGGAGAGCTTTGGCTGCACAAGTTACACCTCCTCTTTTAGACAAGGAATTGGTTTCTATGTTTATGGAGGTTTTGCCACCACTATACTATGATCGTCTGATCAGCAGTGCATCCTCCAATTTTTCAGATGTGGTGATTGTTGGGGGGAGGATAGAGAACGGGTTGAGAAGTGGCAAGATCGCCCAGAGTTCCCCAGGTAACACAAGTGTCCACAAAAACCCATCTTCCGGGTTTCCTGTAAAGAAGAATGAAGAAGCTAATGCAATAACAGGTCAAAAAAAGTCGCCTCGATACGACCCTATTCCCATGTCGTATACCAACCTATGCAGATGCCTAATCAGCTACAACTTGATCTCCCCTCGTGAGATGAAGCCAGTACAACCTCCATTCCCAAAAAGATACGACCCGCAGGCCACTTATGAATTCCATGCTGGGGCAATTGGTCACTCTGCTGAAAATTGTTATCTTTTGAAACATTTGGTTCAGGGTCTTATTGATTCAAGGCGGTTAACCTTTGAAGAGGGTGGTGAAGGAATTAACCCTCTGAGTTCAGGGCTATCAAGTCAAAATGGCAACAGTTGAAGATGATCAAAGTGTTGAAGGCAGCATCGTCTTTCCCATGCATTTCATAGCATTTATGAGTGATTGTTGATTCTCATGTAGTTTTTCAGTTCAAAGCAATTTTCTGTGATGCAATCCTCTGGCTCTGCCCAAGGCCTTAGGATATTTCAATAAGGGCACATGTTCCTTTTCAATATTGTCATCAATAAAAAGTTACCTTCTTCAATCACTCTTGAGTCCTCCATGCTGGGGCAGTTCTGTGATCACTAAGTCTCCTCGTCAATATCATATACCTTTAGTGCAAGTCTTTCAAAAATAATATAATAAACAAGAAGAATAAGCTTGCTAGGTTGAAAACCCGCAAAGGGAGGCCTAGGCAAAAAAGAGCGCCCGGTGGATTGAAAACTTACAAAGCGCGGTCCCGGCAAAAGTTAGGGCACAAAAAAAAAACAAAAAGAACAAAAACAAAGAAAAACAAGAAAAAAAACAAAGAAAAAGAGAGACAAAAGAAGTATAAATTGTGAGCTGGTACATTTTGCCATAAGACATAAGAGGTCCTTGTCTCGATAAACCATCCCTTCTTCCCCAAATCCTCAAACACTTCATCATCTTTCCTCTCATAAAACCCACAAACATTTCCTCTGGCCTCAACATCAAACCCTCCAGTCATTCTACCATGAAACCCAAACTTGTCCTAATAAAAAACCCAAACGTTTCATCAAGCCCAATAACTATTCCCTTCATAAACCATTGACCATCGACCAACGCTAAATAAGACCCATCCTCCCATCAACCCCACACACTCCGATAAGCCCAATCATCCCTTCTCCACAAAACATCACAATCCTGCAAAGTCCATTCCAATCAATGACCGGTTGCTTTCGTTTTCTCAAATTTTAATCTTAGGACAAATAAGTTTATCTGTGTTACAATGTGTTTGCTCAAAAAGAAAAACAAACGATCAGAAAAAAGAAAGCTGATCAAGAAAAATAAACCCTCCGAAAAAAGAGAACTGGGGAGACAAAAACAAACAGTCAGAAAAAAGAAAGCTGACGAAACAAAAAAAAGACTTGCACTCCCAAAAATGCATTCAAGTTGCCTTAAAACAAGGTTTAGTGACCACCAAGTGAGGCTTCTCTTCATTACCAAAAGTCAAGGCACTCACGGAGAACCAAAGATTTACACTGAGAACACCACTCAGATCTAAAAGTTGGGGCATTCTCTTCACCACCCACCCACCCTAGTCTTGGGAAAGCCTGTTCAGCGTCCATCCTATGTCATTCATCCTTTCACCAGGTGTTATCCATGACGCCAGTTCCCGCATATCAGCCCTTTCACTCCAATTGTCAATATCACCAAACAGGGGCAAGCCTTTCATTCATGGTCACCAAGCCTGGATTGGGGCAGTCTGGCAAAAGCCATTGCCTTTCATCCCTTCACCTGCCATATATGTCCATATCTCAAACACCTATCTGACATTTGCACTCTTTTGCATGCTTACTAGACAATGCTTCAAAGAGAGAGAACACAAGTTGATTAGGTGAAATCTAAAATTCAGTCATCATGGAAAGGAAAAGAAAGAATAAATGAGCTGGTTGATAAATAAAAACCTTGAGAACACCGGGGTTTGAATTAAACTCAAATGTTTCAAAAGAATAATCAAAATTCACCTTCATTTTTTTGCATCCAAAGTCTCGCATCTTATCATCACAAAAATGTTCACAAAAATGTTATTTTCACCTCATGCATCTAGGCATCTCATTTTTTCCATAACATCAAGGCATTGCATTCGCACTTGCATTTCATAGTAGAAGCAATAAAGAAAAAGCAAAAAGGAGAGAGTGAAGAAAAATAAAGAGAGCAAAAATCCTTTCATGTCATTGCATTTGCATCATATTTCAGAAAAGGAAAAAAACAAAAGTTTCCCATTTCATTCATCATTCCATTCAAGTTAAGAAACGAACAAAAAGTAGAACAAGAGCATTCCATTCAACAAATCACTACATACATTTGCATACCAAGACAATCCACCATTGCATAAATCACTTGCATGACCTGCACCATTCAAATGCATTGTTAAGTGAATGCGGATAAGCACCAGATGTTGGTCCTCATGCTTGATACCCAAAAGTTAAAAAAAATATTGCAGAATCAGAAAGCTTGGACCCGCTGGTCCCCAGAATTTAATTTTCAAAGAATTTTCAGAATCATTTTCTTTGGACTCGCTAGTCCCCAGAATTTCATTTTCCAAAGAATTTTCAGAACCAATTGCTTTGGACCTGTTGGTCCCCAGATCCTAGAGCTTATATGCTCGTCCTATACTTATAGAGCTTATATGCTCGCCCTATACTTATCGAGCTTATATGCTCATCCTATACTTATAGAGCTTATATGCTCGCCCTATATTTATAGAGCTTATATGCTCGTCCTATACTTATAGAGCTTATATGCTCGCCCTATACTTATAGAGCTTATATGCTCGTCCTATACTTATAGAGCTTATATGCTCGCCCTATATTTATAGAGCTTATATGCTCGTCCTATACTTATAAAGCTTGTATGCTCGCCCAGAATCTGCTCCTCCTCATAGAGAGAAAAAGAAGAAGAGCAAAGAAGAGAAAGTTTTCCTTTGCATGTCATTCCATTAAAATACATGAGCATTCCATGTCGTCAAACACCAAAGCTTTGCATTCGCATACCCATGATTCTTAAAAGAGAAAAAAAAGAGAAGCCAAAAGAGAGAAAAGAGAAGAGCCAAGAGAGCAACAAAAAGAAAAGAAAAGAGAGAAAAAGAAAGAAGAGAAGCTAGAGAAAGAGAAAAAGACATATAAGAACAGGAGAAAATCATGCATTCATCAGACATAAACAAAAGAAAAAGAAAATCATGCATTACATACAGACAAGAGAAGAAAAGGAAAATCATTTCATTCATCAAGCATATAAGAACAGTAGAAAATCATGCATTCATCCGACATAGACAAAAGAAAAAAGAAACTCATTACATTTACATTCATCATAAGAAAAAAGAAAACAGCAATCATGGCATTTGCATTGCATGCATTTGTTCATTTTCAGCTGCAGGTACAAAGAGAGGATGAGCACTTTGGTGTTAGCCCTCGCTCCCAGATTCCAGAAAACGCTCCCTCCGTTGGGAGTTCAAAAAAAAAAGGAAGAGAGAAGAAAAGAAAAAGAAAAAGAAAATTCGGGTTTCTCCAAGTAGACAAAATTGGTATAATTTCTGAATTCTTTATTCCTATTTTATCTTCGAAATATGTCTCGGCCAATTCATATTTCTTGATAAAATCCGAATAAAGAGGGGCAGCTGTCATACCCTAATTTTGTCCGCCTAAGATCGAAACCCTAATTTTCCACAAAAAATAAATAAATTAAGAGGTGAGACATCATTTTGAAGAGTGAGAAGAGTATCATGCATTGCATTTTAGATTTTGAAAGTCATTTTAGGGTTTTAAATTCATTTTTAGAGTGGAATTGCATTTTAGGGGCAAAAAATAAGGTTTTTGGGTAAAAGGGTATTTTGGTCATTTATAAAATTAGGAAGATTTCTCATCAAAAATCATTGTGCAATATTAGAGGAAATTATTTGAGGCATATCCCTTCTTGATCATCACATGTTGCGCATGCATGCATGTGTGTTACAAAAAATTCAAATTCAAAAAAGGTATCAAAAGGGAATATTCTTCAAATAATACAAGATGAGATTTTTGTGACATTTTTTGTCATGGTGATCTCATAATGTTGACATCCTCCTAATATTTCTAGTATGTGGCCCAAAATGGTTAGATTTTATGGAATTATCTTCAAAGGAATAATCAAAAAATGAAAGAAAAGGGAGTGGTCTCATAATAGTACAATAGTACAACATGACAACCAAGCAAAACTTGGTCACCAAGGCCAAATGAATAGTACCCGGGTTACTATTCATCTCACTCTCATTTTGTGCTTCTTCAAAGTCCTCAATCCATGTGATGATCAATCTCAACCCTTGATTCAAAATTAAAATCCAATCCTAGAGCACATTCAAAGCACAATGACTAAAATACCCTTATACCTAGTTGCCTCCTATACATACCTTGCTTAGCTCTTCACTCACAACTTTTTGCTCATTTCTCCTACACAAAACCTAGCACACCATCTTCTCCTCCCAATTCCCTTCTTGGCCGTGAGCTCCTCCACCTCTCCTCCATATATTTTCTTCAAAAATCACCATCAAATCTTCCATTTCTTGTTAGATCATCATCATTTCTTCCATTCTCTTCAAGGTTGCATCATCAAATTACGAAGATCAAGAGGATTTCGTGTGTTCAAGGGTAGATCCAAGTTTATTTTGAGCTTATATCATCTCCTTCTTCATTTCTTTGTGATTTTGAGGTAAGCCTTGAAACCTTGCATCTCATATTTAGTTTTTCTTGCATAATCTCTCTTCTACTCATTCCAACTCTTCTATTTTGTGGTTGTCGCTTTGAGGGGGCATTTCAAACATTATTGGACAAGTCCATTGGTAGGCTTGGGTGTTTGAAGTGACCCCTTGGCATTAGAGGAGTTATTCTTGTGTATTCTTGCATGTTCACTCATATTTGCATCATTTTTCATCAATAAAATACTCATATTCATGCTATTTTGCCTCGGCCTTGGTTTGTTTTTTAGGGATCGTGTATTTTCTTGTGTGTTTCATGAGTTGAGGTGAAATTTTTGGGTTGATTTCTTGCCATATAGCCCCCGGGTTTGCCTAGAAAAATTAGGGTTATTGTTGTGTTTTGTAATCCTTGATTTTCATGTGAATAAAAATGTGATTTGGTTGATGTTTTAGCTTAGAAATTTGCATGTTAGATTAGAGTTTTCATTTTGTGTTGATTCATGTGTCAATTGTTAATTTTGTAAGAAATAAAAGAGATGATTGTTGGTAATGTTGCATTCGGCCAAAAGGGCCTTTTTGTGCATATTTGTTTGCTTGGATTTTGGTCATTTGATCTTGGATAAGTGAATGCAAATTGAGACATTGTGTTTCTCACTTTTTACCACTTTGGTTTTTACCTATTCATTAACTATTTACCAAAAACATAAAAAGATTTTACCATTTTACTTTTACCTCTTCATTAAGTTTTTAACAAGAGTTTTTACCATTTCATAAAACATAAAAACATTTTTACCTTCATGCATCAAAACATTTTTTACCTCATTCATTAAAACATTTTCATCTCATCTCATAAAACATTTTTACCTTCATTCAAAACATTTTACCATCTTGCATTCATGAGTTTTTACCCTATTGCATTAATAAGCTTTATGCGCATACTTCAATAAAAACTAGGGTTTGGATTTGATCCTAATTACTTGCCTTAAGAATTAGATTGATGATTGGCTAGAGGATTAACACTTGTGCACTTGTGCACCTTAGCTCAAGTGTGAGGATTGACCAAAGTGATTCAACATCCTTTGATACTTTGATTGCTAAATAATTTGCTTGCCTATGCCTTGCCAATGATCATAGTTGAGGCTACTCTTTTGAGTTCACTTGTGCTTACAACTCCTTTGTCTACTCACATAGAATATTATCAATGCTTAGATAGGTTCATTTCCTCCCTTACATCTTCCACTAGATGTGCAATCAAATTTTTCTTTCCTGTGTTTTGTAGAAATGTTCGAATATGATGCTTACCTAACATCTTCCACTAGATGTGCATTTAGGTGCTATCTTACCTATTCTTGCATTCTTTGCTAAATGCATAGTCCAACTTCCCTCTTTGCCTATCTATGTGTTGTGATCTAATATGTGTAGTTTAGGCTTAATCCTTGATAATGAATTCAAATGTTGTTGTTTAATAGTTTGATTCCAATGATTGTGTTATGCTTGAACCTACAAAAACTTTCTTGCATTCATTGTTTTCACTTCTAACAACTTGGCATAAAAACGGTTACTAGTGACGATCCATCATAACCTTTGTCAGTTTGATCGTCATGAAAGCCACAATTTCAAAAGAGTGTTTTCATAAGCATAAAACCAGTTACTAGTGATAATCCATCATAACCTTTGTTAGTTTGATTATCATGAACGCTCTCAATTTCAAAAAGCATTTTCCTAAGCATCAAAGAATCAAAACAAGTTATTAGTGGTGATCCATCGTAACCTTTGTTAGTTTGATCATCATGAAAGCTTTCATTTTCAAAAGGCGTTTTCAAAGAGAGTTATTAGTAATGATCCATCATAACCTTTGTTAGTTCGATAATTACGAATGCTCTTCATTTTCCAAAACCTAATCAAAAAGATTTTCATTTTTTAAAGCTACCTAGAACAACGTAGCTTTGATTCCCACTTGGGATACGTAGGAGCGAGACACGTTCTCGTCAAGCACAGCAATAAAAATCTAGCATTTAACCAAAGAAAAAGAGTTATTTTCATAAAAAAAAATCATTTTCAAACCCATTGTTGCTAGTAGCTCATCAGAGCCTTTGTTCGTTTAGCTATTAGTGGCAATGTCCTTTTCTCATAAGAATAATAAACGATGATCCATCATAACCTTTGTTAGTTTGATCATCGTGCAAATCAATCTCTTTCGAAAATCACTTTCAAAAAAGATAATAAAAACGAGTTGTTACCAATTGTCCATCAGAACCTTTGTTTGTTTGACTAGCGGTACAACTCTCTTTTTTGAGTATTTAGTAGTGATTCATCATAGCCTCTTCTAGTTTAATCATTCGCTAATGCTCGTCCTATTTCAAAAACTCACTAAAAAAGATAAAAAACAAAAACTTTTCGAAAAGACAATGAAGAACTACGTAGCTTTGAGTTCTCCATCGCACCGGGAGATACGTAGGAGCGGGCCATGTCCCGTCAAGTGTTTTTTTTTCTAAAAACCCATTTTTCCCCTTTTTTTTCATAATAAATAAATATTTTCATTAAGAATTTTTCAATAAGAAGTAGAGAGGCAAAATTAAGTATTTTCAAGTCAACACACTAAAACCACACATTTAATTAAAGGTTCCCTCTCAGTAGAGAGGACGTGTGGGGTGCTAACACCTTCCCCGCGCGTAACCGACCTCCGAACCCTATTATCTAGTTTCGCAAGATCAATCGCTTTCCAAAAAAGGTTTTCCTAATATTTTCCTTAATAAATATTGGTGGCGGCTTCATTGATTTTAGAAAAGTTGTAAACGAGGAAAGTTCTCCCTCGGGGACTTTTTCGGGCGCAACACATGACAATGTTATGCTCACTAACTTTCCTTTTATGGATGAGATTAAGTATGTTGTCTTTTCTCTTAAAGGAGATGGCACCCCTGGTCCTGATGGGTTTGGAGGTTTCTTTTTCCAACACTACTGGGATATTCTTGCTCATGATGTTTACAATGCTGTCCTGCAATTTTTTCAACAAGGTTGGATGCTCCCTAATTTTAACTCTAATATTGTTGCCCTGATTCCTAAAGCTGATGGAGCGGACAAAATTCAGCATTGTAGACCTATAGCTCTTGCTAATTTTAAATTTAAAATTATCACCAAAGTTATAGCTGACAGACTTGCTCTTGTTGCTCCAACTATTATTACTGAAAATCAGATGGGATTTGTGAAAGGTAGAAATATTTCTGAATGTATTTGCACTGCCTCTGAATCTATTAATTTGCTTCAGAAAAATGCTTTTGGTGGCCAACTAGCTTTGAAAATTGATATCAAAAAATCTTTTGATACTTGAGACCGGAACTTTTGACTTCAAGTTTTGGCAGATTTTGGTTTCAATGATAAATTTTTTTCTTGGATAAATGCTATTATGCACTCGGCTTAGCTCTCTTTTTCTGTTAATGGCTCTACTGTTGGTTTCTTTGACTGCAAGAGGGGTGTTAGACAATGAGATCCTTTCTCCCCTCTTCTTTTCTGCTTGGCTGAAGATGTTCTTAGTAGAGGCATTTTCAAACTTGTAGAAGACGGTAAACTTAAGCTTATGGTAGGCCCCAGAGGTTTCCATATGCCTAGTCATGTTTTGTATGCTGATGATATTATGATTTTTTGTAGAGCTACAAAAAAGAGTCATTCCAGTTTGTTGGACCTCTTTTCCTCTTATGAGGAAGCCTCTGGCCAGGTCATTAGTAAAGATAAATCTAAGTTTTTCTTTGGAAGCATATCTCACTCTCGTATTTCGGCCATCTCTTCTTTGCTTGGGTTTTCTCAAGGTTCTGTTCCCCTTTAATTATTCTGGTGTCCCTTTATTCAAAGGAAAGCCTCGGAGAATTCATTTATTGCCTATTGCTGATAGAATTAAGGCTAAGTTATCCTCCTAGAAAGGTTCACTTTTGTCTATCATGGGTAAAGTTCAATTGGTTAACTTTGTCATTCTGAGCATGTTGGTTTATAGCTTTCGTATTTATGTTTGGCCTGCTAACCTCCTCAATACTGTTGACACTTGGATTAGAAATTGTGCGGTCTGGAGATACTAATTCTAGGAAAATTGTCACGGTTGCTTGTAGTAAGGTGTGCAAGCCGTTTCAAGAAGGCGGTTTGGGTCTGAGATCAATCAAAGCTATTAATAGGGCTGGCATGTTAAAGCTTGGGTGGTATTTCTTATCTACCAACTTACGGTGGTATCTTCTTCTGAAAGGTAGGGTCTATAAATGTTTAGTACTATAAGTCATAATCCACAAAAAAACCCTAATAAATAAACGATTTTCCGTAGAACTTTCTAGGAAACAAAAAATAATAGATTCAACTTACCTTATGACAATATTCGCGCAATCCAAGCTGCTTTCCTCCCAAGATCCAACGAATTGCAATCGCAATCCACACTCCTTTCTTCTCTCAACAGTACTTTGAACCCCAAATCTTTTCCCGTGCATTTTCGTTCTCACGTACGCATTTACAAGTGGGAATGAAATGAAACAATTAAGTCAAACATTTGCCATGGTTTTAGGCATATAGGAATGGTTAAAGCCACATTGGAATGATTATAGCCTCGTATGAAATTTTGGAATAGAGACTAACAATGCTTTAATTTTAAAAGTTAAAGGAGACATGCTGGAAAAAACATAAAAAACAAAATCGAAACTTGAAATTAAATAAAGGAACCTCGACGATGTAAGGGTTTGGTTTGGTCATTGTTTAAGGGTTTCTAAATTAGGAGGGGTAACAATGTAATTTTATACATTCGGGGCGGGTTCGAGGACGGGTTCGGGGACGGGACCTATATCCTCATTACCCGTCCCGTCCCCGTATTTTAATTTCAGGGAAAACTCAAACCCAAACCCAAACCCAAACCCAGACAAAGCAAGAAAAACCCGTCAAATCGGGGCGGGTTTGGGTCGATCCCCACGGGTATGGATTTTGTTGCCATGCCTGGACCTCGTTGCTTTTTATAAAAGATAGTCGATTTCTGATGAAAGAAACCAATTTAAAAACAATCATAAACATTCAATAATGTGTTTGGAGCCGGCCTCTCATTCTCTTTTTCCTCTCTATCACAAAATGTAAAAGAGGAAGGAGAGCATCCAAGTCTGACGGATTTGGATCCTCTCCTTCCATTTCTCCCTACATCTCCCTCCATTCTCTCTATCTCTCTCTTAATTCATTCTCTCTCATCATTATCTTTTAATTATTTTAATCATGAGAGAGAGTGAATTAAGAGAGAAATAGAAAGGATGGAGGGAGATGCAGGAGAAAGGGAAAGAGAGAATCCATTGGCCTTTAACGACATGCATGGTACTTGGGTGATTTTGCTCAACATTATTTTAATAAATACTACTGTAAACATTCCTGTCCTCGCACGCAATGGAAACTCACATACTCCTAACTTTCTAGTAATTCAGTTATCGACAGACCACCCAACTCAGTTTTTTTGCAATTATAATAATATTGTCATTATCATAATTTATGATACTAATGAACGCCATTCTTGGGCATGGACTGGTAACGCACATGGCCTGGCTGGATTTCTTTCCCTTTACTAAGAAACCGACACCCCACAATATTGACAATAATGTAAACAATTCCCCCCAATAAATACAAAGTAACGAAACGATTCATACGTTTTCCACTGTGACTGTTACCTATCACTAAAAAGTCAAATTTGATTAGGAAGATTCTAAGCTCGAGAAAAGAGCAATGAGTGTGTTTTAAGGCAAGGAGGACCCCACATGTGAAGATGGGGAGGGGAGGGTAATATCTCCGGTTCCAAATTCCAAATAAAAGCGATAAAATATTTTACAGGTCTTAATTTTTTTAACTAATGTATCACTCTATATTCTAATTTTTTTTAAATCGGATATCCCTTTACGCGCAAATGTAGAGACTAATCTCTCAGTCAGGTATGGCGCAAAAGACTAATATCTCAGTCAGGTATGGCGCAAATGCAGAGACTAATCTCTCAGTCAGGTATGACCACAATGGGTGATAAATCTCTCTCTCAAGAATTTTAATGCCCCTGCATTACAAGGTTGGATTTAAACCTATGACTTCATTTTTTTCTTAAATAATACTCCCTTCATTTCATAATACATTTTTTAACAAAAATTGTGTTTTATTTTACTGGTTGTTTTTAAAATTAAATAAAATTTACTATTATTTTGTGTCGATGATAATTTTAACTATTAAGTGCATTTATAAATTAGTAGGACGAAATAATAATAATTTAAAGTAGTATTGTAGGAAAAAAATACATAACCTCCAAGGGTTGGTTTAGTGGTGTATGAAAGGATTTGTGTCTTAGAGGTCTCGAGTGACGTAAATTTAGTTACTTTTGTAAGTGTTTAAAGAGCTCAAATATTTCCCCTACAATCAATAAAAATTGATATATTTAGTCCAAAATTTGTACTAGTTGCATCCTTCCATTGATCTAAGTTTTGCTATGTGTTGGTTTTATTTTTTACAAAATCAGGAATGTGTTGATCCTTTGAGATCATTGTCATTGATGAAATAAGTGACTTCTCAGAATAGGAAAGAAACACTTAACTCACTTATCTAAAATTTTGTTTCATTATTTCTCTCATCTTATTTTCTAAGATAGTTGAAGTCATTAAGTCACGGTGTCTCCTTCTTACCCATAATCCCAATGTTCTTTTTTTTTTTCAAACACAGACTTATATTTTTTTTTTTGTAGAGAGAGAGTCAATGCTTTGCTTATGTCGTCTCATAAATCACTTCCAAGAGAGACTTCTATTTAACCACACAGTGACTCATTTGTACTTTTTCTCATATGCGATTGACTTGAGTTGTTTTTGGCACGTTGTGGTTTGTTTTAGTTCGATATTTTAGGTAATGAGTTGGTTAGGGATTTGATTTTAAAATTTGTTTTGTTTTTGTGAAGAAAACTTGGTTGTTGACCTAAACTCAGTTTATGATAACGAATTTTTGTTTTTTAAGGTTCAATTTGTGGTGGTTTTAGCAAGTAATAGTGGAGTAGTTCTGATTTTAGGGTTTTCAAGTGGTGTTGTTGTTGAATTGAATCTGCTTGTGGATTCGCCTCTTCTGTTTAAGTTTGTTACTGGGAATTTTGATAAAGGTTCTGTATTTTGGGGAAGTGAATTGAAAAGAAGCTGCATTGTGAATCGTTTCATGACTTTGCTGAAAATTTGAGGCTTTTTTGTGTAATTGTTGCGGAGGTGTTTTTCAGAAGGGTTTTTGTTTATTGGGTTTCAGTGACCTGAGATCTGTTGTTAACTTGGTTTTGTTTTTGAGTTTGTTGTTCTGTTGTTATTGGGATTTGAGGAAATGGCTTGCATGAAATTGGGTTCTAAAGCTGATGCATTCCAACGTCAAGGGCAGGCCTGGTATCTACTCTTATCTTTTTTGTGCTCTTTGAAATGCATTTTTTTTGTTATTATTGTTTTCTCTCTGCAAATGTGATGTCCCTTGTTGAAATGCTTTTGTCTTGTGAAGTCTAGGATTTGGAAGAACACTTTTGTTTACTTTTAAGTTTTCAGCTGCTGGTTTACTGAATGCTTGTTTGCCTTGCTTCTTTCAGTGTTTATTAGTGGTTAAGATTGTTGAAATCATGTTGAAGTGTATTGAATTTGAATGGATATATGACGACTAAACAATTTTGTGAGGGTCTTATTTTTCTTGATTGATAGATCCTTCTGTAATAAATTGATGATTGGTGTACTTGAGGACTACAAAAGTGCTTTTTCTTTTTTATTTAATTTTATTTGATATTTTAAACATTATATGTACTTGGTGAAAGCTTGTAAATTGTTCTCCCTTGACGCCTTTCTGATTAAAAAACTGTGATTTTGATTCTCAACTTATTGTATGAGTGTATAATTTGATTTCTTTTCTTTATGGTTTTGAGGAAATAATTTAAGATCATTATTTCGGTTTTCATTTTATTAAACTTCTTATTATCCCTGTGGTGTGAATTGGTATGCATATGGCTCTGTATACCACCTCTTACAAGGTGTCGACTCGAGGGAACCATTTGTGGGATAATGAACTTGCTACGCATTCCTTAAAAGTTAATAGTAATACAATGTTTTTGGTTGCTCCATATGCTTCTTTTATTATCACTCCATAGATAGTTCATATTGCCATTTCTTCAAATCTTCAAGATACCTTTTTACAATGTGGTGAAGGATGACAATGGCATTTTCCTTTCCTGTATTTGATTCGTAAAGAGATTTTAAATGAGACTGTTACGAGTACAACCTGATTGAATGCATTGTCTGTTGAATTTTTTGTTGAAATGTTGTCATTTTATACAATGTGTGATACTTCCATTGCTGTCATAACCATAGGTTCTGCACAACCGGGCTTCCCAGTGATATAGTTGTTGAAGTTGACGAGATGTCCTTCCATCTTCATAAGGTATATAATACCTTTATGATTGTTTAGCACATCTAGTTCATACACTATGTATACAGATGGTATGAGTACTTGAATTTCTAGCTCTTTATTTAATTAAAGTTTGACTAACTTCAAATTTGTCAGTTTACATGACAACAGACATAGCAGAGATTATGGTAGTACATTAGGGATATATTATTTTTGCCATGTTATGAAATATGTAGTTGGCAATGTTAGTACACTAAAAAATACTTGATATTGCATTATTATTATTATATAATTGTTGTTAGGCATTTTGTAGATGTAATGTGGTGAGGGGAAGTATTTCATTCAGGTTTTAGAAAACCATGCTAATTTATAGTTCCATTTTCCTTCATATATCATTTAGCACATGTTTGATTTTTCACTTTTACACAAATTAGTTTTTTATCTGAAGAGTTTGCCCTTGATATTTTGTATGTAAGCTTTAGAGAACATAAAAATAGGCTAACCCGAATACGCACTTAATGCAGTTCCCTTTGCTCTCTAGAAGTGGGGTTTTGGAGAGATTGATTGCCAAAGCTTCTGAATCAGAGGAAGAATGTGCCATACACCTTGATGACATTCCTGGTGGGGCCAAAACATTTGAACTTGTGGCAAAATTCTGTTATGGTGTGAAACTTGAACTTACGGCATCAAATGTTGTGTGCCTATGGTGTGCTGCCGAGCATCTCGAAATGACTGAGGAATATAGTGAAGGTAATCTTATTTCTCAGGCTGAAACCTTTTTCAATCAAGTGGTCCTGCGAAGTTGGAAAGACTCCCTGAGGGCACTTCAAACCTGTGATGATGTTCTTCCCAAAGCTGAAGAGCTCCACATTGTGAAAAGGTGCATTGAATCACTTGCAGCAAAGGCATCTACTGACCCAAATTTATTTGGGTGGCCAGTACTGGAGCGTGGTGGTCCCTTGCAAAGCCCCGGTGGAAGTGTTTTGTGGAATGGAATAAGCACCGGGGCAAGACCAAAGAATACAAGTTCAGATTGGTGGTATGAGGATGTAGCAATTTTGAGTTTACCTATTTATAAAAGATTGATAGCTGTCATGGAATCTCGGGGCATTAGGCTGGAACTCATTGCTGGTTCTCTTGCTTCCTATGCTAAGATATATCTGCCCGGTTTAAATCGACGTCAGGTTTCTGGTGAGTCCAGTAGCAGGCTGACCCCAATGGCTCCACTATCTGAAGAAGATCAGAAGATTCTGCTTGAAGAGATTGATCAGCTACTCCCAATGCAGAAGGGCCTGGTCCAAACAAAGTTCTTGTTTGGTCTACTTCGAACAGCAATGATTCTACGAGTGAGCCCCTCTTGTATATCAAATTTGGAGAAACGGATTGGGGTGCAGCTTGATCAAGCTACTTTGGAAGACCTCTTGATGCCAAATTTCTCATATTCAATGGAAACACTTTACAATGTTGATTGTGTGCAAAGAATTCTTGACCATTTCCTTGCCATGGACCAGATTGCCGGTGCTGCCTCTCCATGCTCAATTGACGATGGCCATTTGATTGGATCACCTTCACTGACACCCGTCACCATGGTTGCAAAGCTTATTGATGGTTACCTTGCAGAGGTTGCCCCAGATGTTAACTTAAAACTTCCCAAGTTTCAATCCCTTGCTGCTGCTGTTCCAGAGTTTGCCAGGCCTTTAGATGATGGTTTATATCGTGCCATAGATATTTTTTTGAAGGTATGTACCTAGATCAACCTAGTTTATACCATGCTATAGTTAGTGTTTGATATGTTTTGGGTGTGGTAGATACTGCTAAAAGAGATTTAGCTTATGTTAGCATGCATCATATTATCATTGGGTTATTTGTTGGCCTGAGTAATGTGTGTCCAATATATTCAATTTTGCAAGGCCTCTATGAGTGTAAGTTCCTTTTTTATACAGTACTTATTTCCCATGTTAAATTCCCATCCTTCATTTGAGCAAGCATACTTTACTCAAAAGATATTTGACCAAAAACCAGATATAAATATCACTTTGTATTGAGTTTTTGAATTATATTCTGTTTCTTTCCTTATTCATTGTTTAGCACTCGGTAGCATGCTTTTCTGGCAGTCAGTTAGAGGGCCTAAGAACATGTTTTGCCACTTGTGAACTTCTAACTACTTTCGACATAAAAATGCAGTCTCTTTGTATAGAGTTTTTGAATTATATTCTGTTGCTGTCACATAAATGCAGTCTCACCCATGGTTGGTGGAGTCAGAGAGAGAGCAACTATGTAGACTGATGGATTGCCAGAAGCTTTCATTAGAAGCATGCACCCATGCCGCACAAAACGAGAGACTACCCATTAGAATCATAGTTCAAGTTCTATTTTTCGAGCAGCTCCAGCTCCGGACTTCCATCGCGGGTTGCTTTCTAGTTTCAGATAATCTCGACGGATCAAGACAGTTAAGAAGTGGTTTTGCTGGATCCAACGAGGGTGGTTGGGCGTCAGCTGTGAAGGAAAATCAGGTATTGAAAGTCGGAATGGATAACATGAGGATGAGGGTATCTGAGCTTGAGAAAGAATGCTCAAACATGAGGCAAGAGATTGAGAAATTGGGTCGGCCAAAAGGATCTAGCGCTTGGGAAGCTGTGTCTAAGAAGCTTGGGTTTAAATTGAAGTCTCAGATGTGCAGTGCTCAAGAAGGATCTGTTAGCAAGCAGAACAATGGAAATAGTAAGGTTGAGAAGTTGAAGGACAGACAAATAGTAAAACACAAGAGAAGTTCTTCTATTAGTGACAAAGGATCAGTCTCTTCAATTGTCATTTAGTGTCTTAATGTTCATTATTTTTACTTCTCAATATAATGTTACCGTGTCATTTAAACAGTTACTTTGGCTCTCCATCTCAAGCGAATGTAACAGAGATGGAAACCAAGGACACTGTTTAGAGTGTAATTGTAAACTGTAGTTTTAGCTTTTTTCCCCTCTCCTTGCCCACTTCCTATGCATATAAAATGTTTATGCACATTATGCTTCCTACTCTAAAATATTCGTTTGTTTGAATTTTGGAAAGGGTATTTAAAGCTTTAACTCTTTAGGACTGTGAAATTATTAGTATATAGCTATTTGCATTTTGGGTACTCTCTCTCTCCCTCCCTCTCTCTCCCTCCCTCTCTCTCTCTCACACACACACACACACACTACTATTTGTTATTTACTTTTAAATTTTCTCAACTGCCTTAAAAAATTTAAACATACTTTTGAAGTTCATTCAGAGTACCAGTTAATAAAATCTTGGAGTCTAAGAGCATCACATGACCGTAAAAGTGTTATTTGATGGTTTGCATTTTGGGTTACTATTTGCAACCCTGTTCTTTGTAATGCATCCCTTCCACATTTTCCCTTTTCTTTTCCTCCAAATGATGAGAACTTGGGAGACCCATCATCTGAGACTGAGAATCATGAAGGCCCCACTAAGTGGGCCCATGTCAAGGTCAAGGCTTAAAAGCTAAAAGAGCCTTAGATAATGAAGTTTCAAACACGCTTAACATGAAATGAAACCCAGCCTTAAAAAGGAAAGTCAACCTAGTACTTTTGATGCATGCATACGAAACTTCAACATCAAGAGGGAGTGAATGGTGTCCAACTTAACAAGAGAATGTCCAAATTAATATTTTTGTCGAAAATTGTATTTTCATTGTTGATGACCTCTTTGTCTTTTTTTTATAACAAAGATTAGGGTGCAAAGATATCGGTATATCTTTATATATACATCCAAGGGGTGTATGACATCATCAATGGGGTGTTTAAATATGCAGAGTTTGTTGCTTAGTAACTTGTTTGTTGAAAAAAAGAACTTTTATGTAATGTGATAATGACTTACTTGATTATCATTTATTGTTTATATTTTAATGGACCAATTTCATTTCTGTCACTAACTACTTTCTTTTCATTCTATACAACATTCGTAATTTTATATTTTAAGGATTCTTTATGTTTCACTAGAAATTTTAATTGTTCAAATAGCGGAAATTGATTCCTCCGTAATCAGATTATTGAAAATGAAAATTAATTTCGCAACAAATATGTTTTACCTTATAGTTTTCTCTTATTGGCTAAACATAACTTAGTTGTTAAAATTTGACTTCAATTACTATTAATCTAATTTTGGTCTTATAATTCTTCAGTAGACCTTAAAGCTTTGGCCCCGTGCATCGCACGGGTCACGGCGCTAGTTTATTAATATCACAACTATACTGACACTAGTAAACACCATTAATCGGCAGCACATAAATCAACCTATTAGTAGTGATGAAAAAAGATCAAAACTCTTAAGAATACATTATTGAAATTTATAATTAGAAAGGTCTACTTATTACGGTATAAATTTTCACTACTTACTGTTACCAAGTGGCTTCAGTCTCAAGAGGGGGGGTGAATTGAGATTTAAAACTTTTCAGATCTTTCGAAAACGTTTTTCCCCTTTTTAATGACTTAGATCAATTTTTCGCGCAGGTTAAGTGGAAGCGAAGGAATTAGAATATAAAGCAGTAAAGCGGTATAACACTAAAGCAGGAAAGCAGTAAAGCACGCAGAGATTTATCCTGGTTCGGTCACCTCCTAGTGACCTACGTCCAGTCCTCACACCCTTGTGAGATTTTCCACTAACCAAAACAACAAGGCTTACAGGTGCCTTGGAAAACCTTTACAGACTCAGGCACTCTCCTCCTAGGATACCCCACCTATGGAGAGCCCTCAAATCTAATATAACAATAACAAGAGATACCCCACCCCTGTTACAATCAGCTGCCCCAGAAAGATACCCCACTTCCTAGTACAAACAGCTACCCTAGAGAGATACCCCACTCCCTAGTACAAATCACAGACAATTAAATAATAAACAATTGTAAAGACAGAAATATCTCTAATGAAGGTAGATATTACAACTTGAAGAATGCAACCCCAACTAACTCTTAGCAAAAGATCAGCTCAGACGGACCAACGGTGCGTGACGAGCAAAAGTAAAAGCGTGAAGAGTTTTTCTCAAAAGTTCTCTGATTCGTGAAATGGGTTGTGTGAAAATGAACGTGAAGCAGTGCCTATTTATAGGCTATGAGAAAATCAAGTTTACGTTGAAAATAATGTAGGAATCGATTCTTTGTTGAAAGCATTGGATCTAGGAATCGATTCATTTAAGTGAGGAATCGATTGTGACTTGTTTGAAAAATAGGGGTAATCGATTCTTGAGAGCCATGGAGGGCTAGGAATCGATTTTGTACTTAGTGAAAACTTGTATGAATCGATTCTCAGCTTGCCTGAGACATGTAGGAATCGATTCTCAGTTAAGTGCCAAAGAGTGGGAATCGATTCTTCCTTTAAAAAAGTTTGGCTCAGGAATCGATTTATGCACTGAAAATACATGAAGTGAAAATCGATTCTTCCTTTTCTGATTGGCCTGAAAATCGATTTTGATGAGTGTATATGCAAGATGAAATCGATTTTTATGTTTTAAAGATTATAAGTATGTTTACGTAAGTATGCATGCATCTTTGAAAAACTTGTGAGTGTGTGAGACTTTTAGATACGAGCTGACCTTTGAAAGAGCTTACACTTATTCCTAAGACACACCCAAACCCTAAGGACTACCCTTATATTTAAGGACTACCCTTAAACTTGAATCTTCAATTCTTGAGCTTGTTTGTCTTGGATTGTGACTTTGATGTTTAGTCACTTTTATTTACTTTGGCCATCAACTTTGCCTTTGTCTTTTTCATCATCAAAACATATTCTGCAATATTAGTTTACCTGCAATACAAGGTATCCACATTCTCCCCCTTTTTGATGATGACAAAACATTAACTCATCTAAAGGTGGGAGGTTAGTTTAAACAGATAATGATACTCCCCCTATCATGATGCTCCCCCTGTTTTATTGACTATATGCAAGGTGGTATGAATGAATGCAAATGCATGCATGCTGAATATTAAAACTCATTAAAACTCTATTCTTCTCCCCCTTTTTGTCATGATCAAAGAGGGCAACATGTAATAAAAATTGCGAATCTAACAGCATGAAGAGGAATCAATTATTCCAAGTTCTCTTCGAATGAAGAAGTTTTCTTTTTGTAAAGGTTTTGTAAAAATATCAGCCAGCTGTTTTGCGGATTCAACAAATTCGATTACACAATCCCCTTTTTGGACATGATCCCTAAGAAAATGGTGTCTTATCTCTATATGCTTGGTCCTAGAGTGTTGGACGGGGTTCTTTGTAAGATGGATAGCGCTGGTATTGTCGCATTTTATAGGGATATGATCTAGTTCTATACCATAGTCAAGAAGTTGTTGCTTCATCCAGAGGATTTGTGCACAACAACTTCCTGCTGCAACATATTCTGCTTCAGCAGTTGACAGTGCGACACTGACTTGTTTCTTACTGTGCCATGAGACTAATGCACTACCTAGTATGTGACATGTTCCACTAGTGCTTTTTCTATCCAACTTACATCCTGCAAAGTCAGGATTGAAATTCATGTTGCGGCGGTTATTAACATACTACGGCGGTTATTAACATACTGCGGCGGTTATTAACATAACTAAGGTATGACCTCTCTCGGTTTCATTTCTCTCTCTCTCTCTCTCTCTCTCTCTCGATCCTTCGCAGCAGCGCCCTTACAGTTTCATTTCTCTGTCTCTCGAAGCAGCGCCCTCACCTTCGCAGCTCTCACCTTCGCAGCTCTCATTCCTCTCAGTTTCATTTCTCTCTCTCTCTCTCTCTCGAAGCAGCGCCACCGCCGGATCAGATCTCTCATCTCTCTCTCGAATTCTCTCGTCTCCGCCACACCCACACAAGGTATGTCTTCTTTCTTCCTCTCTCTCTCTCTCTCTCTCATTCTCTTTTTTTTAGGGTTTTAGGTTTTAATTTCTGTTTGGTTGGAATTAACTGATTCAATTTCAGAAACAAACCACAAATTAGGGCTTTAGGGTTTTCAAAAAAAAAAGGGCTTCAGGGTTTTCATAAACAATCAACAGATTCAATTTCAAGAGAATAAGAATTAGGGCTTCAGGGTTTTCAAACTGAGAGAGAGTGAGAGGGTTGCGAAGAGGAAATGGGAGAGGGTTGCGAATCAGCTTTGTTCTTTATTGGCGCAGAAGCTGAAATTGTTGATGATGGTAATTGATTGGTTTGATGATGCTCCCATTGGGCCTGACTTGCTTGTTCCTTATTTTGCATTGTTTCATGTGTGCCCTGGTTCTCTGATTATTAAAAAAAGGACAGTTAGTGAAACTCTGATTAAGTTCAATCCATCGAGTAAATATTACATTATGTAGGTCTTGCATAGATAGGTGATAATATAATGAGTAGGTGCCACTTATTGAAGGTGACAATAAAATTAGAAAATAAGCTTGAATATTTTAGTATATATAAATTACTCTGTTAGCTACATTTTAATTCATCCTCATTTTCATGACATCCGAACAGGATAGGAGAACTAGTTTC
The DNA here is from genome assembly GCA_039519185.1 of Astragalus membranaceus. Taxonomy (NCBI): domain Eukaryota; kingdom Viridiplantae; phylum Streptophyta; class Magnoliopsida; order Fabales; family Fabaceae; genus Astragalus; species Astragalus membranaceus. The sequence goes on from CM076851.1 coordinate 73,396,653, forward strand.
TATATTTCAGCTTTGTTATTTCGATGTTCATTATTTCCTTGTGTAAAGATGGACTAAATCTGTTTACTTGTGTAGCTGCTAAGACGGGATAGAGAGTTGCTTGGTTCGAGTTCAAAGTATCCTCGAGCCCTTGTGCTTTGTGCTTCAGAGGAGAAAGCTGAATAGGTGACTATATTCTTGTTTGTTTAGTCTTGTAGAGTAGGCACCTTGAATTTTAGAATTGATTTTGAATCTTGATCCTTGCCAACTTTATTGGCGCAGAAGCTGAAATTGTTGATGATGGTAATTGATACACTTTGTAAAAACAGTTTGTAAAGAAGAGAAAAACCAACAGAAGAATGAATTCCTAGAGATGAAACAATTCATTTTGACTCTGTGTGTGTGTGAACTTTGTTTTGTACTTGTTTATTGTTGTTCTCTTTAGTGCTTCATTGTTTTTACACTGCTTTTCCTCAAACTGCCTCTCTCCTTGTTCCTTGAATTGTTTTTACACTGCTTGATAATTGTGCTCTCTCACGTTTTTTTCCTTCACAATTTGTCTAAAACATACTCTCATTATCTAAATATGGTTTTGCAGCAATGACTAGGAGAAAGAGGTTTACTCCCAGAACTCAGTCCGCACCTGTTCAAGTTCAAGAGAATGCTCCAAATATGAATCAAAGTGGATCTCACCTATCACCACAAAGTGAGCCTCTTGGTGATATTGACCCATCTCTTGACTTTAACACTGACGATGAAAGTTTTTTCCCCACTGACACGAAAAAGCCCACTAAATATTGGCCGGTTAATGTCATTGGTATGCAATTTACTTCTTTATTAGTTTGGATTAATTAATAATTTCTAATGAGATACAAATTTTAACTTTCATTTTTTTTATTTTATATTCAGTTGGGGATGGAGAGCCTAAAGAAGATCGTCTAAGAGTTCAGGACTTGTTTTCGTTTCCTGATGAGAAGAAAGTGATCCTAGATTGGAATCGAGAGGGTCAACCAATTGGACATGCTGCTGGTCTTTTAGGGGGTTATTTAGGATTTCTTGCGGCTAGCTATGATATCTTCGCTATCAATTATGTAAAATGGCCAAAGGTTCCACAGAAAGCCAAGGATGACGTGTGGGACAAGATGATAAAGGTATGAACTATAAATATAACATAATTCATTTATATATATATATATATATATATATATATATATATATATATATATATATATATATATATATATACATATAGCTTACTAAAACTTAATTTGCCTATTGTAGAAAGTATTCCTAATTGACGATTGTCGCAAGAAATGGATATTGGGGAATATAGGAAAGAAATGGAAAGACACTCGTTGTCGGCTGTTTAGTGATTTTTATGATGAAACTCGTAGCTGGGAACAAAATCTTGAGTTTCGCCCTGATGGCATCCGTGTAGAACAATGGGCAGCTTTTTTGGAATATCGCTTGAAGCCTGAAACTCAGGTAATATATGATGTGTTGAGAATGTTGTGATAAGATTAATCATTTACTAATTGTTTTATTTAATAATGCGGGAAATTTGTGAAATAAACACGACAAATAGGGCTAAGCAAACAACTCCTCATACACTTGGGTCAAAAACAATTGCTAGGACAAGACATGAATTGGTATTTCTTTCTTTAAGTTTACCAACATTGGTAATAAAAGCCAATTGTGACCATAATGAACTTATCGTGTTTTCTCACTTTTAATTTGTTAGGAAACTAAAACTGGGAAGCCTTTTGGTCGAGCAAAGATGTATTCTATCGTACACAAAAAAAAAGATGGATCATTTGTCAATGAAGAGGCTAGACAAAAGAGTGTGAGTATAATCGTTATTTATTTCTATTTTTATTGAAAGTTAAGGATAATTATATATTTAACATTTATGTGTTCAACTGAATGTTGGTTAACTTTGTGTAGGATTTGTTGGACAAAGTAGATGAGACATCTTTTGGCGAAAATATTTATATTCAAGTATGTGGGAAAGAGCACCCCGGACGTATGCGTGGCATGGGATTTGGCCCAACCCCTACTCAATACCTATCATCTAATTCTCGTAATGGGAGCTCAACCATTTCATCAGGTGGTCCCACAACGGCTGACTATGATAGGCTAAAGTTGGAATTGCAAGCGAGTAATGCAAGAGTTGAAGCTTTAGAGGGAGAAGTAGCTAAAGTTCGAACTTTAGAGGAACAAGTAGCTTTTCTAATGCATCAAGCTCGTGGTTAATGTCCGACTAGATTTGATGAGGTACTAACCTGTTACATTTAGAATTCTATTACATTTTACACTGCATAGTTACTGTCTAGGAGTTCTCTTTTATTATGCATGTGCAGTTTCTGAATACATAGAATTAGACAGTTAATTATTTGACTTGAGTCAGCTACTCCCGCAGTTGACTTGTTTTGTTGACTTGTTTTGTTCAAAATTTAGTTGACTTGAGTCAGCTACTCCAGCAGTTACATCGAGTTAACTTGAAAGTCCCTAAGCTTATTAGGGGAGGCAAAGCCATTGCAGAATTTTTGAAATCTACTAACTCAAGGAGCTAAATATTTAGTATTTTGTAGTCTTTTGTAAATTTGCTTTAGTAAGCAAATCTTAATTTAAATTTTATTTTGTTGTTTTTCAAGTTCTTGTTAAACTTTTAGCTCTGAATCTGTGTACAGAACATATTAATCAATGAATGATTATAGTTCAGCAAAAATTATAATTCAGAAACTTAAGCTTCTTTATCATAAGTTCTCTTTTATTAGAAGAAAAAGCAGTCACTGTCGAGTTGCTGGGTTCGAGTTGCTGGGTTTAGGAGTTCCTGTCTTATCAACTTGTAGTTACTGTCTAGGAGTATGTTGCTGGGTTTGATGTCTCTGTGGAAGATTGGAATTGATTGGAATTGAATCTGCCTTTGTATTGTTACACTGTCTTTGTTACCTTTGTATTGTTACACTGTCTAGGAGTATTAATTGAAGCTGCCTTTGTATTAATTGTTACACTGCCTTTGTATTGCTACACTGCCTTTGTATTGTTACCTTTGAATTGAAGCTGTCTTTGTATTAATTGTTGCCTTAGTATTGTTACACTGTCTAGGAGTATTAATTGAAGCTGCCTTTGTATTAATTGTTACACTGCCTTTGTATTGTTACACTGCCTTTGTATTGTTACCTTTGAATTGAAGCTGCCTTTGTATTAATTGTTGCCTTTGCATAGTTACTGATTGGAATTGAAGCTGTGTTACTGCATAGTTACTAGCGGAATAGCGGAATATGCTTGTATTATTATGATAGATCTTCGATGTAAATTTCATATTGACTTGGTAGATTTGATAATTGGTAACTTCATAACTTTATTTTTGTTTAATTTCAGGCTGCCAATTTACATTCACCTGCTGAAGCAATGCGGTCTTCATCTTCTAGTCACTCCCCAACACATCATGGACCAACATCTACTCTTTAGATTTAGGATTTGTTATTAACTAGTAATGTTGAAAAACATGTTCTTATATTGGGCAAATTTATACTCCTAAACCACATATCTTTTGATATTTTGAGACAACACTATCTTTTGATATTATTGTGTTTTTTATTTAAGTATGAATGAATGAACTTTTTTAATTATTTATGTAAGTTTATAATTTTATGTTTTTAAATAATTTGAGAAAAAGTTGTTATAAATAAGAACAACTTATTTGAGCCTTTAAAGCTAAAAGCAGTTTCGTCCTCAGGTTTTGAACCACCGCAGACATCCCTCGAATCGCTGTATATAAGCAAGGAATATACCATCACATAAATGGTTTAGTGGCGGTTCTGAACCGTTGCAAACATCTTCAAAACCGCCGCAAAATGCCTCAAAACCGCTGCAGAAATATGGGAAATTAACCGACAGTTTAGCGGCGGTTTAGAACCGCCGCAAACCCCAAACCGCCGCGTAAACCGCCGCTAAATACCCCTCCAGGCGGTTATTCCAGCGGTTGCCAAAACCGCCGCAGAGTTCCCTCGCGGCGGAGGTAACTGCAGCGGTTCTGGAACCGCCGCGAGGGGTATTTGGCAGCGGTTACAACCGCCGCAGTAAGCTTTTAAAACCGCCGCCGCTTTCCTATTTTGTTGTAGTGTATGAATCGATTCTCAGCTTGCCTGAGACATGTAGGAATCGATTCTTAGTTAAGTGCAAAAGAGTGGGAATCGATTCTTCCTTTAAAAAAGTTTGGCTCAGGAATCGATTTATTCACTGAAAATACATGAAGTGAAAATCGATTCTTCCTTTTCTGATTGGCCTGAAAATCGATTTTGATGAGTGTATATGCAAGATGAAATCAATTTTTATGTTTTAAAGATGATAAGTATGTTTACGTAAGTATGCATGCATCTTTGAAAAACTTGTGAGTGTGTGAGACTTTGAGATACGAGCTGACCTTTGAAAGAGCTTACACTTTTTCCTATGACACACCCAAACCCTAATGACTACCCTTATATTTAAGGACTACCCTTAAACTTGAATCTTCAATTCTTGAGCTTGTTTGTCTTGGATTGTGACTTTGATGTTTAGTCACTTTTATTTACTTTGGCCATCAACTTTGCCTTTGTCTTTTTCATCATCAAAACATATTCTGCAATATTAGTTTACCTGCAATACAAGGTATCCACACTTACGATAGGAATGATATCCCACCACCAATGAAGATCGTGGAAAGATTAACCCAGAGAGGGAATCTTATTTGTCCAATGATTGCCTTCTGTATAAAAGTGTTTCTCTGAAGCACATACATTTAACTAATTCTAACCAGTTTAGCCATTTATTACGTAACTTCAAAGGCGCTATAGAAGTAGAGAAGAAAGCAAAAGGTAACCAATTGCGGATCGCACTCCAACCAAGAGTTATGCCAATCGTTCTTATATGCCAACTCAATGGCTAGCATAGCACATGTCAGTACAACATAAAGGCATATGAGGTCCCTCATTAGATAGATGTTCTTCATTTGACTTATCATTTCTCTTTTCTTCATATAATCGAGAGTTTTTCGTCTTCTTCTCCACCTTCTTCTATATTAATATCTTTTATTTTTGTTCATCTTTGAATTGTGATTTTGTGAAGTGTTCTTATTATTTCCTTTTTTTTATAACAAAGATTTGTGTCATTTATAGTTTTAGTTCTTGTTTTTCTTCTGGTTGAATTTTGGTTAATCACCAAAGATAGATTTGATCACCAAAAAGGAAATTCTGATACCGAGAGGAATCACTACAAGAAAAACACGTTTTTTCGGTAGAAAAAATCCGCCGGAAATACACCAAATCCGCCGGTAAAACGCTCGTAGGTAATGTTTTCCGGCGGATATTTCCGCCAGTAATTTCCGGCGGATTTTTTCTGCCGGTAATGGCCGTTTCAGGCGGATTTTTTAAAAGAATAAAAAATATATTTTTTTTTGAAAAATCCGCCGGAAATGCAAATTACCGGCGGTTTTTTTATTTTACTTTTTTAAAATTAATTTTTTTAAATATTTTCGAATTTTAAAATTTAGTATGTAATTTAATAAGAAGTAAGAAAAATGAAAATGAAGTAGAATATGAGAAAAATGATATAGAACAGAATGAGAAAGAATAAAGGAATGAGAATGAATAAGAAGGAAAAAAGAGTATGAGAAGAAATAATATTGGAGAGAATAAAAATGAACCAATAAGAAGGAATAAGAATGAAGGAGAGTATGAGAAGTAATAATATAGGAGAGAGTAAGAATGAAGAAGTAAGATTGAATAAGAATGAAGGAGTGAGAATGAATGAGAAGGAAGAAGAAAGAGGAAATATAGAAGAGAGACATGTAGAGAAATTGATGGAGATTGGAGAGTATGTGTTTACCGTGAATTTTGGTAAACAACCGCTGGTTTAGAAAAAGTTACTTGCAAGATCAACCAGTAAATCTTAGGACATTTGTGCTATAGTTTTTCCCAGAAAAAGTTATGAATGTTCTTGATGTTATTTGTAATAACTGACAATTTCACAGTTGTTGAAACTGTCGAATTTGTTTATGTATCTTTGAATTCGATCAAATGCAGAAAGCAAGTAAATTGGAGAAATATTTAAGAAAACACAACTAGATTGCTTTGAAATAAAAGAAGTTGGTACACAATATCATACATATGGTTTCTGTAACTCATGTTTTTCTATAATTTGGAATTCTGAGCGTGAGAAATATGTATGAGAGTTTGCGACCTCTTTTCTCTATGAGAAACTACTATATATACTATGCAGAGACTGTAACTGCCTACAACGGTTATATATAACTGTACAAAGGGATTTAAAAACAACAACTGTCGTATCTTTCGACTACGTAACTACTACAATCTTCGACAATAATGGTCGTATTCTTCGACGGCGCAACCACTACGTTCTTCGACAATGCTGCTTTAGCTTTGATCTGTTACTGGATTTTTATTCCCCTTTCTGTCGAAGTATTGCCTTCAAGGCCTCAATTTCACCGTCTTTGTGAAGTAGTCAAAAGTCGAAGATCACCTTTGAATTACCATCCCAATGTCGAAAATCAACATTTCTATTTTAAAGTGACAAGTCAAACCTCATTGACTGCATTTAATTGAGCCTGTCGAAAATGCAGGCTAACAGTATGAGAAAGAAGAAAGATAAGATAGGGAAAATGTAGAAAATAATGAGAAGCAAATAAAGAGTGAAATGAGAGAATGAGAAGAGTGTAGGAGAAAGTTTTATTTGTATGCATTTTCGAACGGTTCCGGCGGATTTACCGGCGGTTTTTTCCGTCGGAAATTTTATGCGAAAAAATCAGCCAGAAATGTGCATTACCGGCGGATTTTTCCGGCGGAAAAATCCGCCAGTAATGCACATTTCCGGCGGGTTTTTTTAAAATAAAAAAATTTTAAAAATCCGCCTGAAACGCGCATTACCGGCGGAAAAAGTGGATTTTTCCGCCTGTAATGCACTTTCCCGGCGGATTGTTTTAAAAAAATTAATTTTTTTTTTAAAAATCCGCCGAAAATTTACCGGCGGAAAAAATCCGCCGGAGAAACGCATTTTTCTTGTAGTGAATGCTGCAGCATCACAGGAGCTGACACTACTTGGAGTTTGTCGTGGATTAGGGAGCGTTCATATGAAGGATCATATCATGTGGTATCTGAAGTCAAGGATCCTAGAGTGAGTTTTTAATATTGTTAATTGTCACTCAAAGATCGAAGCCAATGAGTTAAACACAACCACTACTAGAAAAACAGTTTTTAGCGTCGGCCAAAAGCCCACGCTAATAGGCCAAAAGCGAATGCTAACTGTGAATTAGCGTCGGATTAGCGTCGGCCACGTATCAACGCTAAAATGTTTGAAGGTAATTTTAGCGTCCCGTTAATTTAGCCGACGCTAATTTTAGCGTGGGCCTGGCCGACGCTAAAGCTGACGCTAACATTTGGACCAACGCTACAAAGTCAACTAAATTTAGTCAACGAAATAATTAGCGTCAGCCTGGCCGAAGCTATTTAGTCAACGAAAGAGAGTCAACAAAAGAATTTGCGTCGGCCTGGCCGACGCTATTTAGTCAACCAAAATGCATCTTTGTTAGCGTCGGAAAGGCCGACGCTAACTTTGGTTGTTTTTTTGTAAATATAATATAATTGTCCTAATGCTTTTTACCCTGTACCCTGTGTCTTTACTACCACCACTACTACTAAAGAATTTTTAATACAATCATCCAGCATACCATATCAAAATGCTTAATACCATAAAACAAAATATTCTTAAAACAACAAAATATAACATATTCTTGAAACAACAAAATATAACATAGTCTTGAAGCTCCAAAATATCAAATGTTTTGTCATTCTACAAATACATAAAAGTAACCGTAACAACATCAAGTCTCGCCATCAAGTGAGTCTTCATCCAAATCTTCATCATAATGAGGATGAGAATGAGAATGGCTAGCACCACATGATCCACGCTCCAAAGCATCCAGGTGATCCAAAAATAATTTTCTCATCTCATCTAAATCATTTTGGCACTTCTGAGAACGCTCATTCGCCTCTTGAGCCTGGGCTACTGCATCTTGAGCAATCTTCTCAGCTCTAAGTCTAGCTTCCCTCTTTACTTCCAAAGATATCCCAAACATGAAACCAGAAGGATTCTGGGATTCTTTGATAAGCGATTTGGACCCAGGTCGGGCGTTCACAGATAAACCTGTTGTGCCATAGAGGCGACCACTATAATAATTTCAATTCAGCAATCCTAATTACCATCAACAGAATCCAGAAAATACAGAATTCATCTCATTAACAACAAATGTAATTCAGAGTAGTGGCAACAACTTACATAGGTAGTTTCCGCTCGATGATCAACCCAAACACCGGATTTCTTCTTGTGGGTTATCAAAAATAATTCATCTGGCCGCACATCTCTATTATACTCATTGCACTACAAATAAAATAAAGATGCAATTGATCAACTCAAAGAAATAATTAATGATAAAGTACAAAACAAAGCAGTCATTAAAAAGCTATTACTCAGTTTAATACTTACAAGCTCAAGTGCCAAGTCAACGTGAGCCTTGCGGCCTGAGGTGTGGACCGCTCCACCTCTTGTTGACGCTCTATTAACCTTGTTTTGATTGGAGAGGTCCTTGAATTTTTGTCCACCCCAATATTCTTGAAGACCCAAGTAAGCTTTCTCGCGCATCCAACCAGGCCGAGCACCTTTCTTTCTTACCTTCGTAAGCATATCATTGAGCCTTTTCTTGGCCTTTTGTTCAAACAAGTGTTGGATGACATGATTATAACAAGGATCCCATGTCACCTTTTCCTGCAAATTACAATACAATCATAAAAAACTATTCCTTTCACAATGATTGCAATACATACTTCTTACAAAACAAATATGTACTTACCCCAAATTTCTTAAACCATTCCTTTCGAATACCTTCGGTTGTTGCACTCCAATCATAGATAGCCTCATCAAAGGAGCTTTGTATGGCAAATCTAATGGCATCTGCAACTTCTTTGCTAGGAATGAGCCTGCAAAATTGTCATTAACAATTCACATGCATTCAAAAATATCAAAAATCACAATTTCTATACTCTTAACACTATAATCTAAAATAATATCAAAAATCACAATTTTCATTTCAATTTTCAATTCCTAAGATCTCTAGAATCTAAAATAATATACATTGTAACTTACCCTTTAGCGAAAGGTCGTACAATGACCTTCCCATCTCTTCTTGGCACGGGAGGAGGAACTGGCCCTTCACCCACCTCATCTTCATCCTCTTCGTCGTGGTCCTCATCTTCATCATCTTCATCGGGCACATCCTCCGCTACTGGGGCCTCATGTGGGGTATGTTGTGAAGAGGCACCCATGGTTTGAAGGTTTATACTTGGATTTCGCATAAACACGAATGCCTCGGGGGTAGAGGCATATATGGGTGATGGAGTCTCAGCATGTGCCACAATGTTGTTGGTCGGTGCGAGAGGTTCATTAGGGGGTGGAGATGATCGGCCAAGTGACCTAGTGTTAGACAAGTTTCGCCGGATGGCATTCTGCTGCCCAAGTTTGCCCGGTTGTATCAGCCTTGGCTTGCCCCTAGTAGGATGGGCCTTTTGCTTGCCATTGCCACCTCTGTTATTCATCTGTGCTCATAAAATACAAAATGCATTACAATACAAAATAGAAATAAGATATATGTTTCACACAAGTGATAGAACAAGTGCAATAATAAATACTTATATAATGAAGAGACACAAAAGTTCCTTAGTCTATCTCAAAAGCATTGTGCAATACAAAATACTTATATAATAAAATTCTGAATTTAAGTACACCAAGTAGTCTTAATCATGATAGTGCAATACAAAATACATATGATAAGCTCTAATAATGTGCAATACAAAGTACTATAATAAAATACATCCTCAATCATTGTGAGGCGAATGATCAAAAATCTCTTCGAACACATCTACTTGTGAGTCGTCACGTAAACAAGATATTGATTCAATTTCTGCAATAGGGAGAACAGGTGACATCCCATCAGACTGATAAGCCATTTCATCATCCGTGTTGTCAATCTCCACATGACCCCTTGGTTTTGTGGTGATTGCCGCACACCATCCACGCATATCTCTACACATTTCTGGATAGGGAATGAAATACACTTGTCTTGCTTTTTGCGCAAGGATAAAAGGATCGTAAAGACTATAACGCTTATCCATTTTAATATCCACAATTTTATAATGTGGATGAACCTTTGTGCCCTTATTTTTTGTTGGGTAAAACCATTCACAATAAAATAGTGCAATCTTGTCCTTCAGACCAAAGTAATCTACTTCAAAGATATGGTTGATTGTACCATAATAATCATCTTCTCCTCCTTCATTAAGACCCTTTACGTGCACCCCACAATTGACAGTTTTTTTACCAATGCTCCAGGCCTTAGTATGAAACTTGTACCCATTGACAAAGTACATGTTCCATGACATTGCCATTGATGAAGGACCGCGAGATAGTGCCCTTATGTCTTTATTGGTCACTCCATTCGCCTCCTCATCTACATATGCCTTTAGCCATATGGGAAACTCTGAAAATATACGTCCATATGCGTCTTCTCCATTGATCGAGTGGTTCTCCAAGAAAGTGCTGACATCAATCACATAATTCATAAGTCAATATAGGTTATGATGGGTATCAAACTCATGATTGATGTGTAATGAAGGATACTTACTCAAGATATGGTTTGATCTCATCACAGTTAATCAAGACATGCACATGAGCAGATTGCCACTCCTTATCTAATAGATACTGTTTTCTTGGCTTCCCACTCGGTCGACCACTTTTGTGTAGGATGGACAGTGTAGGTTGGATGTCATCACATTCCAAACGAGTATTGTTGCTTAAACTTGAGGTTGCCAACATATCGAATGAGTTGAAATAATGAGAACAAAAATAAGTTGTCTCACATTGTATATAGTCAGCACATACGGAACCTTCAACCCTAGCCTTATTTGTCACTGCTCGCTTTGAGACTCCCATACATATGCACATTCAATCATTCCATGTCTATTAATTTACAATAAACATATAACCGTTAAAAAAACAACCACAACAATTACCTTTCAAATGGATACATCCAACGGTAATGTACGGGACCACCTAGCATTGCTTCATTGGCAAGATGGATTGGAAGATGCTCCATTGAATCAAAGAAACCCGGTGGGAAAATCCTTTCTAACTTGCATATGATAATTGGAATGTTTTCATCCAACTTAACTAAATCGTCCATCCTCAACGTATTGGAACAAAGATCCTTGAAGAATCGACTTAGCTCAGTTAATGGTTTCCAAACAAATTCTGGCAAGGAACGAAATGCAATTGGGAGTAAACACTCCATGAAGACATGACAGTCGTGGCTCTTCATCCCATGCATTGTGCCCTTTTCGACATCCGCACACCTAGCAAGGTTTGAAGCATAGCCATCAGGCATTCTAAGTTCCTTAAGCCATTTACAAACCAGCTTTGCATCAGATGATGTCAAAGTGTAACTTGCCTTTGGTTTACCCATCTTTCCGTTAGATAAGGTTTGCATCTCCAAGTCCCCACGACAACATAATAAAGACAAGTCTTTTCTTGCCTTTTCATTATCTTTTGTTTGGCCTTTAATATTCATGACAGTCTTAAATATATTGTCGAAGAAATTTTTCTCTATGTGCATCACATCAAGGTTGTGCCTTAACAAATTATCCTTCCAATATGGAAGATCCCAAAAAATACTTCTTTTAGTCCAATTATGACCAACTCCATACCCATCAAATCTCTTTTTCCAACCAATCTCAGTCACCTTTGGGAAACCACTTACCATCTCCAATACATCTTGCCCTGTGTAAATATAAGGTCGACCGTCTTTCTCATCCCTGTTTTTTGTAAATCTTCTTTTACTTCTTCTAAAAGAGTGATTTTCTGGCAAGAATCGACGATGACAATCAAACCATGAATTCTTCCCGCCATATTTCAAGGTGAAAGCTTTTGTGTCTTCCATACAATGAGGGCATGCCAGTTTTCCTTGTGTTCCCCATCCAGATAACATACCATAGGCCGGAAAATCATTGATTGTCCACATCAAGCATGCTTTCATGATGAAGTTTTGTTTTGTGGATATATCATAGGTCAAAATTCCATTAGACCACAATCGTTGCAGATCATCAATCAATGGTTGCAAGAAAACATCTATCTTTACTTTAGGGTTACGAGGTCCAGGTATGAGACAAGTCAAAAACAAGTATGGTTTGGTCATGCACATTTCGGGGGGAAGATTGTAAGGGGTAACTATTATCGGCCAACAAGAGTATGGAGAAGCAGAGGCTTGAATGTAAGGATTAAATCCATCTGAACACAGACCTAGCCTTACATTTCTAGGCTCACTAGCAAATTCGGGATATACATCATCAAAGTGTTTCCATGCTTTTCCATCGGACGGATGTCGAAGGACGTTTGAGCTCTTTCTGTTTTCGTGATGCCATCTCATTCCAGTTGCAGACTCGGGTGATGTATATAGTCTTTGTAATCTGGGAATGATAGGGAAATAGAACATTCTCTTCACTGGGACATCTTTGTATTTTCCCATACCAATCCTACGAGGAAGGAACCTAGGAGCATGACAAATTTTGCACTCAGATAAGTTGCTATCATCCTTGTAATATAACATACAACCTACTTCACAACAATCAATCTGCTCAACCTTCAGCCCTAACTTAGACACCAACTGTGATGCTTGGTAATAGTTCTTGGGCAAGCATTCTTGAACTGGACATACACTATTAAGCATATGAGCAACAAAATCTATACCTTTTTGTGGAATATGCCAATTAGTCCTAATTGCCAGAAGTTGAACAGATATTGACAATATAGACTGCGTAGCCCCCTCGTAGATGGGCTTGTTAGCGCATATCAACTTGTCGTAGAACTGCTTTGCATCTTCGTTGGGCAACTCATCCTCACGAGGGACATCTTCATCTTCATACGGCCTAAAAACATCAAACACCATCTGATTTATTGAATCAAAATGGTCGTCACGATGCACATGCCCACTACTATTCGAACCACCCCTTGTATCAAGATCGTGGTTCACTTCTCCGTGTTCAGTCCAAATCCAATAGCCTGGTTGAAATCCATGTCGGTACAAGTGAAGCCTAACATTAGTTGGCGTAGATTTCTTCCTACACTTGCATTTTCTACACGGACAACTTATCCCTCCGTCAGATATATAAATGGGTAGCTTCCTGGCCCTCTTCACAAAGTTTTTAACACCACGAACAAACTCTTTTTTCAAGCTGTTCCTATTAGCATTTGTCCTATTATACATCCAAGTACGATCCATTTTCTATAATGCAAACACTTAACTTGTCAAATACTAAATAAGTTAGAAAAATACAAATCACTAAATTCAGGGAAACACTTTCACCTATGTGTAAAACACAATACACTCACATAACTCAACAAATTGTTGTAAAGCACATTTACCATCCAACCATCCAGAAACCAATATCATTTGTTGAACAAAAACTCTTGAGCAACTATGTCCTAATTTGCAAAAAATCAAACCATACACAAATCGATAGCAATATATTCCTATCAAAATTAATTCGCTAATAACTTATATATCAAAACAAACATGAATATACAGAAACCAGAATACACAAAATCAAAAACACTGTCCAATAAACCCTAAAATCAAAACACACAAAATCAAAAAAACTGTTAATACAGAAACCAGAATATATTTCACTTTTAATACAGAAAAAAATTGTCAAAAAAACTGCTACAGAAACCAGAATATCCAGAAACCAGAATAGAGAAAACTGCTAATACAGAAACCAGAATATACAGAAACCAGAATAGAGAAAACTGCTAATACAGAAACCAGAATATACAGAAAACTGTCAAAAAAATATATTTTGAGAGAGATAGAGTGAGAGAGAGAGAGAACAAACCGTGAGAGAAGAAATTTCTTTTTGGTTCCTTGGAGTGAGAGTGAGGCGGCGCACGATGAGAGTGAGGCGGCGCACGGTGAGAGTGAGGCGGAGGAGAGGTGACCGGAACGTGAGTGACCTAGAAAACCAGAATAGAGTAAAATGAAAAAAACGAAAATGGTGAAAATGAAATAGAAACGGGTGGAGAGACTACTAACCAGCGAGAATGGATGGCGGCGCACGGTGGTTGCTGGTTGCGAGGACGGATGGCGGCGCACGGTGTTGAGGAGAATGAGGGCGTAGGTGATGTTAGGGTTTCGCCGAAGTTGAGGAGAATGAGGGCGTAGGTGAGCCGATTGGCGAGGGAGTTTGGAGGTGGAGGTGAGGTGGGGGTGATTGAGAGTGAGGGACGGAGGAGAACGGAGGGCCGATGAGATGTGAGAGTGAGACGGTGAGATGTGAGGGACGCTGAGATGTGAGAGACGAGATGAGATGTGTGAGAGTGAGACGGTGTGAGCGTGTGAAACTGAGAATTGGTAAAGTAACATAGGTAGCGTCGGCCAGTCCGACGCTAAGGTTAATATTTAAAAATTGGAAGATTAGCGTCCACCAGATCAAGATTAGCGTCTACCATTGCCGGCGCTAATATTTTTTTTCCAACAGAAAAAAAATTCGTCTGTTGCGTGGGTCAAGCCGACGCTAGGCCGACGCTATTAGCGTGGGTATCGTGGCCGACGCTAAATAATGGACGCTAAAAAGCCATTTTCTAGTAGTGTGCCCTGCTGAAAATGTTGCATATATTGCAGTTTTTCGGAAATAGCATCCAAGGAGTGTTAAGGTATGGAATTTGGTGCTTCCCATGGTGTGGTACCTACTACTTTGGTGCTCACCAGTTTCAAATTATGTATCCTACAACCAGAATAGTAGGAAGAAAAAAAACAGAATATCCATCTTTTTTAAAAAGCATCAAGTAGGCATAAAATAGATTTGCATATTTTTCATGTTCTCTTGTAAAAGAAATTTTAAGTCATGCTATTGCAATCTGTACGTAAATTTTGCAGTTCTCATATTTTAAACCCTTCGCCACAGGTCGCTTGTGAGGAATTAAGGAGTAGCAGAATGTTTTTGAAGATACTCGAGGCAGTGCTGAGAACTGGAAATCGTATGAATGTTGGCAGCAATCGTGGTGATGCACATGCATTTAAACTTAGTGGTGGGTTCTGAAATTGTAGGATCATGAGAATGCACTCTACAAAAAGTCCTTGGAAGTTGCTGTTAGGTAAACTTGCTATCCCCATTCGTCTGCATAAAAGTTGAATTTCAGCACATGTGAAAATGAGTTTATGCATGTTCGCTGCTTCCAGTCCAAAGTGTTATTGCATTAGGGAACTTGTTATATGTAAAGCCAATCTTAAACTTGCACTTAACAGCTTAAGCTTTTAGAGGATTAAGGATTTGGTCCTTGACAGAGATAGTCAGATACTCATTTGTACACTCACTCTGAGTTCATCTTTTATGAGATATTAGATTAACTCATCGTTCTTATTTATCTTTTATTGTTTTAGGTATTCAATTCAACTGATCCGTTCACATCTGAAGAATTGAAGGACATTAGATAAGTTTGGGCTGAATTCTTTCTAAGGTTGTATGAGGAGCGTAAGCCGATTGGAAAGGAAGAAAGAAGAAAGAAGAAAAATCAACTTAAGTGAAAGTGTAGTTGATCATTATCGTATTTTGGAATATTATTAGAATGTCAAGGAAGTGTAGTATTAGCGTATATTTTGGTATGAAATCTAACAGTTAACTCTATATATTTAAGTAAAGTAGTTTAATTACCGTGTGTGTATGTGTCCCTCTTGCCTAGCTGAAATTGTAGTACTTTAATTACTTTAAAGTATGTGCAGGAAATGATTGTATAAGAAGGGTGAAGCAAAAAAAACAATCAAAATAAAAAAAAACATTAGTTTTAAAGTCGGATATTCTTCTTATGCTGCCTAATATCCGACTTAATAATATCCGACTTAAAATCATGCTTTTAAAGTCGGATATTCTTCTAAATCCTACTTTAAACGTGTTCCAGAAAGACCATAAACGCCTTAATAATAGAAGTCGGATATGCATCCTACCACCCACAAACAAGTGGACAAGCTGAATTATCAAATAGGGAAATTAAAAGAATGTTTGAAAAAATGGTTGGACCAACAAGAAAAGATAGGTCTTTATACTTAGATGAAGCATTATGGGCATACAGAACAGCATTTAAAACTCCATTAGGTATGTCCCCCTATAGGATAGTTTATGGCAAAGCATACCATCTACCTGTTGAGTTAGAAAACAAGTCATATTGGGCTATAAAAAAGCTAAATTATGATCTCAACAAAGCAGGTGCACAAAGGTTTTTGGAATTAAATGAATTAGAAGAATTTAGGCAATTCTTTTAAGAGAATGCAGAAATTTACAAAGCAAAAACCAAAGCACGGCATGACAAAAGAATCCAAAGAAGAGAACTTAGAGAAGGATGAATGGTCTTGTTATATAATTCTAGGTTGAAATTGTTCCCTGGAAAGCTTAAATCAAGATGGTTAGGACCATTTAAACTAGTAAAACTCTACCCCCATGGTGCAGTTGATTTATATGATGCAGCCACAAATACCACTTTCAAGGTCAATGGCCAAAAAGTAAAAAGGTACTATGGTGAGCATGTGGTGAGGGATAAATTCACCACACATTTTCAAAATCTCTAACATAAGGAGATAGTCAGGCTGAAAGACTCTTAAAACAAACGCTTATGGGAGGCAACCCATGTTTGGCTTCTATCCATAAACTTGTTATTCACCAAATGGATGTTAAAACTGCTTTTTTGAACGGTGACTTAGAAGAAGAAATTTACATGACTCAACCCGAAGGATGTAGTTTTTGGTCAAGAGAACAAAGTATGTAAACTCCTTAAGTCCTTATATGGTTTAAAACAAGCATCAAAACAATGGCATGAAAAGTTTGACAAAACTTTGATTAATGATGGTTTTTCCACAACTGATGTTGATAAATGTGTTTACACTAAAATTGTGTGTGGAGAACATGTGATTATATGCTTGTATGTAGATGACATGCTCATTTTTGGTACTTGTCTTGATATTGTCACTAGAACAAAATCTTTTCTTTCATCTAGTTTTGATATGAAAGATATGGGTGAGGCAAATGTAATATTAGGAGTTAGAGTCATCAGGGAAGGTGATAGTATTATACTATCACAAGATCATTATGTGGAAAAACTTCTTAGGACGTTTGGTCACCATAACTCTACCCCTTTGAGTACCCCTTATGAAG